>ML266662.1:17554-106534 GCA_005239495.1 Nicotiana undulata
TATGTAATGTATAGAGATTTTTATCGAGAAGCATTCAAAGGTTTCAATATTTTATTTGTGTTTACTAAATGTTAGGCTTACCTAGTCCTTAAGACTAGGTCCCCCCCCGATGGGTATCGTGACGGCACCTAGTCTTAAGGACTAGGTAAGCCTAACATTTAGTAAACACAAATAAAATATTGAAACCTTTGAATGCTTCTCGATAAAAATCTCTATACATTACATACCATCCCAAAACCCGGTAAGTACAAGTCATGAGCTTTAAGGAATCTACACTAACATCTCTCAATACCACTGTTCGGAATAAATATAACAGTGTACGAATACTACTTGTGAGAAGGTGACTCCGAAACCGCGAACGCTGAAGCGGTTTTACCTCGAGTCTCCACAACACCAACCGCGTTGCTAGCTATCGATCAACTGTTCTGCAAAAACCTGAGATCTGCACAAACAAATATGCAGAAGAGTAGCATGAGCACACCACAGCGGTGCCCAGTAAGTATCATGACCAACCTCGATGGAGTAGTGATGAGGACTAGTCAAGACACCCACTGGTCTAATAAATTAAACAGACATACGTATAGGAATGACATGACATGACACCTGTCTAATGGTTACACCATATAATTATCAACATAAAAAGTACAAAGCGGAAGGAAGATACATCAAATAACACAGAACATCATAATACTATGAAGAAGAAAGGATGGGGTGCAAATCAAAAGCGGAAACCACGATACAGTAAAAACAATAGTAACTCAGCACTGCAATAAATTTCCCTTCAAACCTTAGTCAACAACTCTTACAATTTAGTAAATTCTCCGAGTAAAAGCATTAAATCGTAAGTTTATATTGAAAGCTTTTTAAAAATATAATCATTTCATTTTGAGTAAAGTCTCCTTCGAAATACACTTCCTCCAACGATATATAAATATACTGTACAGAAAGAAAACCTCAAACACAAATTCCTTTCAATAAGGCTTTTCAGATGTACCTTTATAGTAGATGTTTTCCAAACATAGCTTCTTTCAAATAAATGTTTTGCAAACATACCTTTGGAAAATAATAACCTTGCAAACGTAGTTTCCTTCAAGGTAAGTGCCTTTAAACTTTACTTTTCAATAATTGTCTTTCAGACGTAGTTTCCAATAGTACAAGTGCACGACATCACCCTTCGTGCTTTTATTCTCGTCCTCCCCATAGAAATTGACCGATATGGCAGGTAAATTAAGAAAATTAAACAATCAAAATACACGGACATGGCAACAACAATTAGTTGAAGGTCAAGTACAGGACAATAATAACAAGGCACACCAACTATGTAAGTGCAACAATAACACCTCAAAGTACGGGCACACGTAAACACGGGGAAACAGATATCACATACTCTTTCCTCACATGATAATGCATATGAAATGGCACGTCATCACCCTTCGTGATTTACACTCTTTCTCACCCAAACAAATAAAATGATAGCATTCAGACAAGGGAATCATCAGCATAAACAATCATATTGTCCCGGCAAGGGAGTCAACAATGGAAACAACATCATCAACAACATAAGCAATAATAAAAACCATACTATTCCGACAAGGGAATCAACAATGGAAACAATATCATCAACAACATAAACAATAATAGAACCCATACTGTCCCGGCAAGGGAGAGAACAATGGAAACAATATCATCCCAGCAAGGGAAACAACTATATCCAATCTCAATTAAACAATTAGCTTCATGGAATAAACTCAGTTTGAACAATGCTCAGTAATAGGCAACACCAAGGAAATATCATCAACACAAATGATTATCAACTAAACCTAAGTAGAACTTAAGAGAAAATCATATAATTCACAATGTACGACTCACGGGCATGCTTGACACAAACATATAGATATTCCAATTTCTGCTAAACAATTATAGGGCGAGATTATGCTAGTTCAAGTCAAATAGGCAGTTTATGAAGGAAGATAAGGCACAACAGTAGGAAGGGTAAAGTCTTCATTTAAGTCAATTAAGATCAAATAAGAAACAAGGAACACTAAGCAAGTAATTTCTAATTTGAACAGGAAGAAATGAAACTAGCAATCAGGAACACAAATATAACAATTACAACTTCATACACGGGGAATATAAGGACCTACGATTTCTAAAAGGCCAACCTATTTGCAAATAAGTCCGAGTACGCACTCGTCATATCGCGCACACGGGCTACAATCAACATAGAAGACTCAATCCTAAGGGGTAGTTCCCCCACACAAGGTTAGGCAAGATACTTATCTCGAAGACGACAACCCGGTACTCCAAAATGAACTCCTCGGGTGAAAAGACCTCCGGACGGCTCAAAATCAACTAAAGAACCTTCAACGTTCACATAAAACGTATAAGGAACTATTCCGAATAATAAAGTTTTAATATTTACAAAATTATAAAAATCAACCAAAAATTCGACCCCCAGGCCCGCACCTCGGAACCCGACAAAATTTACAAAAACCGAATACCCATTCTAGTACGAGTTCAACCATACAAATTTTATCAAATACTGATACCATTCGGTCCCTCAAATCATGATTTTTCAATTTAGAAGTTTGCTTTCAAACCCCACATCTTTCTCAACTAAAACTACAATTTAAATGATAAAATCAAGAACAAATTCATGGAATATATTTTATTCTAATGGAAGAACACTTACCCATTCGATTTGTGTGAAAACCTCTCAAAGAATCGCCAAGAACCGAGCCATTCTATGATGCGAACGCGAAGCACCTCCACCGTAACTCATCGCAAACGCGTTCGAGAGGACGCGAACGCGGAGAAGGAAATCAGCTGACAGATAACAGTAGTGACAAATAAGAGAAAAATGACCCGAAACCTATCTGAATCACACCCGGGGCCCCCGAGACCCCCTCTAACCACTCAAACCAGTCATATAACCTAACACGGACTCGCTGGAGGTTTCAAAACACATAAAACAACACCAAAACGATGAATCAAATCAAACTTATGAATTTTCAAAACTTCAAATATCAAAACTCGTGCCGAAACCTATCAAATCAACCTTGAATGACGTAAAATTTTTCAGACAAGTCACATATAACACAACAGACCTACAGCCATTCCTGGAAATTCCATTCCGAGCCCGATATCAAAATTTCACCTATCGGCTGAAATCGCCAAAATTGTAATTTTCGCCAAATTACCTCAAACAACTCTACGGACCTCCAAAACCAATTCCGGACGCGCACCTAAGTCCAAAATCACCATACGAAGCTTTTTCCATTAACGGAAACTCATTCCGAGGCCGTTTACACCAAAGTCAAACCTTTGGTCAACTTCCATCACTTAAGCTTCAAAATTGAAAATTCACTCCCAATTCGACTCCGGCTTATCCGGTATCTGAATCCAACCATGCACGCAAGTCGATATACACAGTGTGCAGCTGTTCAGGACCTCACGCCACCGAACAAAGTTTAATTTTTTAAAACGACCGATCGGGTCATCACATAATGAATCAAGTGTATTATGATTTATGAACGTACTTTATTCTTCTTTTCCCTTTAAAAGTTTTTTTTTCTGTTTAAAATGGTAAAAGGTGTATATATTTCTTATTATTCAAATACGAAAATTTTTTATAAGGTAAAATAATTGATTTTTAATTCCTAAATACTGATAAGACTTTTACATGTTCAAACAAGGAAATATTTAATAAAAAATTTTTTAGTTCATTTTGAAGTCTTACATATTAGAAAAATATTTCAATTACATTTATCCCATGTGCTATCTCTTTTTAAAGGGTGAAAAAAGCGAACGCCTATAGATGGAGATATTTATGATCGGTTTATGTCACAACCCCAAACACTTAGTCGTGATGGCGCCTGTCGTGGAATTAGGCAAGCCACACATTTTGTTGAATCCAAGTTTATTTTTTAGAAACTTTATAAATTCAGAAGCAAAGGTATCGATAATAATCCATTTAAAAATCTAACATCATTAGAACACAATTTAAAACCCAATCCAAGATCTAGTTTCACCAAGCCACGAGCAACTATAAATACAATGTCAAAATGTAAAGCAGACATAATAATGTCTGGAGAAAATGAAATACAATAGGAAGATAAAGATAGGGAAATCGAGGCTGCGATCGCCAGCTTCTACCTCGAAGACTCGAGGGAACTATGTCAGCAAAATCAACCACTACTACCGGGCCTCGATGAACCAGGATCTGCACACAAGGTGCAGGGGGTAACGTGAGTACACCAACTCAGAATTAACAAACCCAAATTATGGGCTGAGAGGTAGTGACAGACTAAACCTCAACAATTAAAATAAACATCGTACAAAATTTAGACATGTTCATACTTTATCAGAAGATGAACCAAATATGCCAGGTATGACCAGTATACTCTACATGCCAATAGATATGAAACTAGTGTGAAGATGCACACAGTGATCACAACCCTCACACAGAAGTCCACTCAGTACTACATATGGCTCTCAGGCCCACAGAAGATCCATCCCGGAATGTACATGAACACCGGTGATCGTAGTCACTGGGTACTGAGGAAAAGGCCAATCCAGCCCCATGGAGAAGATCTATCTCCGGAATACAACACTCGAACACGATCCATGTCCAGGGACGATACATCCCTTACATACCATCAATTTCCGACAAGATCCATGTCCAGGGTAGATCCATCCCTCAATATCACTGCGCTCACTCGGGGTGTAAAGACTCCGGAGGGGCTCCTATTATCCCCAGCGCTATATCAAGCCAACGAAGGCATGATCAGAGTATCATTGCGGTGCGCAGTCCGATCTCATAACTGTCTCAATAACAGGCTCTCGGCCTCACTCAGTCATCACTCTCCAGTCTCGCTCACATGGTCTCACAGATGCCTGAATTAGCTCGAAACAATGATAAATATATAAAATTAACAATTATCGAGACTGAGGCATGAAATGATATGCTATGACAGGACTGAGTACATGAAATCCAGTAAACACATAGGGAGACAGTAATATACAACCACTCGGGTCTCAGAATTTTCGGCGTGAAGCCCTATCATTTGACTTAGCATGATTTCTAACATGTTCACATTAACTACATCAATAAAAGCGCGAATATCAATCTATAATAGCTACTAAATGGTGTCATCGGATGAGCCAGGCCACAAATCACTCGGTGCACGCCCGCACGCCCGTCACTTGGTATGTGCGTCACCTTAGTTATAGTTATATATCATATAGTTCGGGGTTTCGAACCCTCTGAAACAAGTTTAGAAAGATTAATTACCTCAAAACCGGCTAAAATCTTAGCCCTCAATGCCACTGCCTCTACTCTCGGCCTCTGAGTGCTCCAAATCTAACAAAACTCAGATTTATATAATTATTATATGCCAAGGAACAAATCCCATTCGAAAATTATCAAAATTAACCAAAAATCCAAAAATTTGCCAAACCCGACCCCCGGGCCCACGTATCGAAATCCGATAAAAATTATATCACAATAAACCTCATCCTCCCACGAGTCTATACATACCAAGAACATTAAAATCGGACCTCGAATGACCCCTCAAATCCCCAATTTAAAGTCTCCAATTACAAGTCCTAATTTCCCAATTTTTGTCACTAAATTCCATAACTTTTACCCCCAATCAGTCAAACAATCACATATAAACGGGTTTTAGGTCCAAAAGTCTTACCTCCACGAAGAACCCTCGAATTTCCTCTTCCAAACCGTTCAAAAAGCTTCAAACCCGTGTAAAAATGGTGGAAGAATGACCAAAATACACTAAGGGTTCTTTTATACTTTCTGCCTAGAAAATTCGCACCTGCGGTCCCATGTGCGCACCTGCGGTCCCATGTGCGCACCTGCGGAATCTCAGTTAAAGGCGAAAACACGCACCTGCGAATCCCCAGGTGCGACCCAACCTCCGTATATGCTGTCCTTCACCAACCCAACAGTTTTCCGCATCTGCGACCCCTTGTCCGCTTCTGCCGGCTCGCACATGCGGGTCCCCTATCTGCAAGTGCGGAAACACCAGAAGGCTTCACACTAGCAACCTTTAAGATTTCCAAAACTCTCCGATGGCCATCAAAAATCACCCTGAGCCCCTTGGGGACCCAACCAAAAGTACCAACAAGTCATAAATGATCACTTAGACTTAGTCAAACCCTCGGAACACGCAAAATAACACTGAAACATCAGATCAACCCATGATTCAAGCATAAGAATTTCAAACTTTCGAAAAATCACCATTGATGCCGAAACTACCCAGAACTCGTCCGATGATCTGAAAATTTGAACACACATCCAAAATGATGCTACGCACCTGTTCCAACTTCCGGAAATCCAATTCGACCCCGATAGCTAATTTTCCACTAACAATCGGAAATTGCCAAAAACTCAATTTCGCCAATTCAAGCCTAATTCTACTCCGGACCTAAAAACCACATTTCGAACACACTCCTAAGTTCCAAATCACCTAACAAAGCTATCCGAGCCATAAAATCTACATTTTGAGGTCGTTTACCTATAAGTCAACTCCCGGTTGACTTTTTAAACTATTAAGCCAATTTAAGAGACTAAGTGACTCAATTCTCACTACGACTGCTCCGAACCCGAACCAACCGACCCCACACGTCACGAATAGGTTAAATAACATATGATAAGGCTGAAACAGGGGACACGGGGCTAATTTCACAGAATGACCGATCGGGTCGTTACACTCCCCCCTCTTAAACTAACGTTCGTCCTCGAACGGGTCTAGAAACATACCGAAGTCTCAAATAAGTGAGGATATCTATTTCGCATCTCCCGCTCGGTCTCCCAGGTGGCCTCCTCCACCAGCTTTCCTCTCCACTGTACCTTTACTGAAGTTATTTCCTTGGACCTAAACCTTCTGACTTGTCGATCCAAAATAGCCACTGGCTCTACCTCATATGACATATCACCCTCAAGTTGAACAGTGCTGAAGTCCAAAACATGAGACGGGTCACCAAAATACTTCCGGAGCATAGAAACATGAAACACCGGATGGACTCTAGATAAGCTAGGTGGGAAAGCAAGTCTACAAGCCACCTCTCAAACCCTCTGAAGCACCTCAAAAGGCCCAATGAACTGGGGACTCAACTTTCCCCTCTTCTCGAACCGCTTAACACCCTTCATGGGTGACACCTTCAGCAGTACCTACTCCCCAACCATTAAAGACACCTCCCGGACCTTCTGGTCCGCATAGATCTTCTACCTAGACTGCGCCGTGCGGAGCCGCTCCTGAATCAACTTCACCTTATCCAACGCATCCTGTACCAAATTTGTGCCCAAAAGCCTAGCCTCACCCGGCTCAAACCAACCATCCGGAGAACTACACCTCCTACCATATATAGCCTCATACGGAGCCATCTAGATAATCATCTGATAATTATTATTATACACAAACTCCGCGAGTGGAAGAAAATGGTCCCATGAACCCCCAAAATTAATGACACAAGCACGCAACATGTCCTCCAGAATCTGAATAGTGCGCTCTGACTGCCCGTCATTCTGAGGATGAAATGTTGTGCTCAACTCGACCTGAGTACCCAACTCTCTCTGCACGTCTGAGTACCTCTATCGGAAATGATAGAAATTGGAACACCATGCAACCAGACAATCTCCCTAATATAAATCTCAGGTAATCGCTCCGAAGAATAAGTAGTACTAACAGGAATGAAGTGCGCCGACTTGGTCAACCAATCCACAATAACCCATATAGCATCGAACCTCCTCGAAGTCTGTGGGAGCCCAACTACAAAGTCCATGGTGATCCGCTCCCACTTCCACTCCGGAATATCCAACCTCTGATGCAACCCATCTGGTCTCTGGTGCTCATACTTGACCTGCTGACAGTTGAGACACCGAGCTACAAACTCAACAATATCCTTCTTCATCCTTCTCCACAAATAATGTTGTCTCAGATCCTGATACATCTTCGCGGTACCCGGATGGATGGAATACCGTGAGCTATGTGCCTATGCTAGAATCAACTCTCGAAGCCCGTCCACATTGGGCACACAAATTCGACCCTGCATCCTCATAACCCCATCATCACCAATCACTACATCCCTGGCATCACCTCGCCAGACCCTGTCCCGAAGAACGAGCAAGTGTGGGTCATCATATTGGCGCTCTCTGATCGGGTCATAAAGAGAATACTTGGAGGCTACACGAGCTAATACCCGGTGGGGCTCTGATAGATCCAATCTCACCAATTGGCCCGCTACCCTGAACATCAAGTGCTAATGGTCTCTCTGCTACTGGGAGATATGCTAGACTCCCCAAACTCTTTGCTCTGCGACTCAAGGAATCGGCCACTACATTGGCCTTTCCCGGATGGTATAGAATAGTGATTTCATAGTCCTTTGAGAAGCTCCAACCATCTCTTTTGATGCAAATTCAGATCCTTCTACTTAAACAAATGTTTCAGACTACGATGATCAGTGAAAACCTCACAATACACCCTATACAATTAATGACGCCAAATCATTTAGGTGTGAACAATGGCTGCTAGCTCGAGATCATGCACAGGATAATTCTTCTCATGAGTCTTCAACTGACGCGAGGCGTAGGAAATCAACCTACCCTCCTTCATCAAAACACAATCGATGCCTATCCTCCAGGCATCACAATATACTGTATAAGAACCTGAAGCTGATGGCAATACTAATACTGGAGCTGATGTCAATGCAGTCTTGAGCTTCTGAAAGCTCTCCTAACACTCGTCCGACCACTTGAACGGAGCACCCTTATGGGTCAATTTGGTCAAGGGCGAAGCAATAGAAGAAAACCCCTCTACAAAGCGACAGTAATATCCCGCAAAACCAAGGAAGCTCCTAATCTCTGTAGCTGAGGACGGTTTGGGCAAACTCTGCACCACCTCTATCTTCTTCGAATCATCCTAGATACCCTCACTGGACACCACATGCCCCAAGAAAACTACTGAGCCAAGACAAAACTCACACTTGGAGAACATTGCATAAAGCTTCTCCTCCCTCAATCTCTGTAGCACAAATCTCAAATGTTGAGCATGTTCCTCCTGGCTACGAGAGTATACCAGGATGTCATCAATGAACACAATAAAAACAGAATCCAGGTACGGTTGAAACACGTTGTTCATCAAATGCATGAACGCTGTTGGGGCATTGGTCAACCCAAAAGACATCACCATAAACTCATAGTGGCCATAACGAGTCCTGAAAGCTTTCTTGGGAATATCAAAATCCCGAATCTTCAGCTGATGATACCCGGATCTCAAATCAATATTCGAGAACACTCTGGCTCCCTGAAGCTGGTCAAACAAATCATCAATGTGAGGCAGAGGATACTTATTCTTGACTGTAACCTTGTTCAACTGCCTGTAGTCAATACACATTCTCATGGAACCATCTTTCTTCTTTACAAACAACACCGGTTCACCCCAAGGCAACACACTAGGCCGAATGAACCCCTTATCTATGAGTTCCTGAAGCTGCTCTTTCAATTCCTTCAACTCCACTGGTGCCATACGATACGGTGGGATAGAAATGAGCTGGGTGCCCGGCACCAAATCAATACCAAAATTAATATCCCTGTCAGGTGACATGCCTGACAGGTCAGCAGGAAACACGTCCGAAAAATCATGGACCACAGGAATAGAATCAATAGTGGGAGTCTCAACACTAAAATCCCTCACAAAATCCAAATACGATAAACACCCTTTTCTACCATACGCTGGGCCTTCAGGTAAGAAATCACCCTACTAGGCACATACTCAACAGAACCCCTCCACTCAACCCTCGGAAATCCTGGTATCGCTAAGGTCACGGTCTTTGCGTGAAAATCAAGAATAGCGTGGCACGGAGATAGCCAATCCATGCCTAATATCACATCAAAGTCAATCATGCTAAGCAATAACAGATCTACTCGGGTCTCCAGAACCCTAATAGATATCACACACGACCGGTACACACGATCCATAACAATAGTATCGCCCATCGGAGTCGACACATGAACAGATGTAACTAAGGACTCACGAGGCATATCCAGAAAATGGGCAAAGTGTAATGAAACATAAGAATACATGGAACCTAGATCAAATAAGACCGAAGCATCTTGGTGACATACGAAAACAATACCTGTAATCACTGCATCTAAGGCCATAGCATCTGGTCTGGCTGGAAGTGCATAAAATCGAGCATGACCTCTACCTGATCGACCTCCCAATCTAGGGAGGCCTCTAGCTGACTGACCCCCACCCCTAGATGCCTGGGAGGGTGGTGTAGTAATTGGTGCTAAAGTTGAAGGTTGGCTCCTCTGCTGGAATGAACTACCCGAATGACGGGGACATAACCTCTTGATATGACCCGGATCACCACACTCAAAACGACCCCTCTCGGCAAATGATGGTGTGGACTGAAGGGAACCCCTAGAACCAAAATAACTACCAGAAGAACCATGTGCCGAGGAACCCTTAATCTATGGCGGCCGAGATGAACTCTGGGCTAGAAGAGCACTGAATGAGGAACAGACTGTATGAGAGTTACGGGGCCCATGCCCAGATGATGCACCACTGTAGGCTGGGCGAACTGGTTGTGGAGGCCTAAATGAACGGCCTCTGTTGTGCTGAGACTGACCTCCTGAATGAACACCACCAAAACTACCAGATCCTCGAGGCCTCTTGGCCTCCCTCTCGACTTGCTCCTGGAGGCGAACTGACTCAATCTCTCTGGCTATGTCAACCACCTCCTCAAAAGAAGCGCCAGATACCCTCTCCCTGGTCAGAAAATTCTGAAGCTGATAAGTGAGGCTATCAACGAACCTCTTGATCCTCTCCCTATCTGTGGGAACTCGCCAAATAGCATGACGGGCCAATTCGGAGAACCTCATCTCATACTGCGTCACAGTCATGTCCCCCTGACACAACTGCTCGAACTCCTTGAGTAGCTCCTCCCTGCGGGACTGCGGCACATACTTCTCCAGGAAATAAATAGAGAACTAATGCCAGGTAAGGGGAGCTGCGTCAACAGGTCTACGCCTCTCATAGGCCTCCCACCAAGCGAGTGCAGCTCCTAAGAATTGGAAGGTAGTAAATGGGACCCCACTAGCCTCCAATATCCCTACTTTGCGAAGAATCCTCTGACACTTGTCTAAGAAGCCCTGGGCATCCTCGCCCTCAATACCAGTGAAAGTCGGAGGCTGAAGTCTATTGAATCTCTCCAATATGCATTGCTCATCATCTGCCAAAACATGGACCACAAAATCCTACGATGGGGCAACCGGCTGGGCTGGAGCATCCCCTGGTGTCTGAATCCCCTAGGTAACCTACTTAGGAGTCCAGGCAGCTGGAGTCTGAGTTCCTCCTCCGACCTGAGAAGTAGCGGCAGTAGTGACATGGCCACTACCTGTGAAAGACTGGTGCACACTGTCAAAATCTGAGCTAGGGTTTCCTAAAGACCCGGAATCACAATAGGCACAGCTGGTGCCTGAACCGGTCCCGCTGGAACATCAGCGGCAGGGACCTGATCCTGAACAATAAGAGGGTCCACAGGTACTGCCCCGGCTGCTGCGCGGGCTGCACCCCACCCTCTGCCCCGACCTCGACCTCTCGCTGGTCCAGTTGGAGTCGTGTGAACCCGATCGGTAGCGCGAGTCCTCACCATCTACGAGAGAATGAAAACAACAGAAGTTTAGTTCCAGGAATCAACAGGTTCGCAAGACAAAATTCAAGAATGTGAGATTTTTCCTAAGGGTTCTGTAGCTTCTCGAAGATAAGTACAGACGTCTCCGTACCGATCCGTAAGACTCTGCTAAACCTGCTCATGACTGGTGAGACCTATATAACCTAGTGCTCTGATACCAACTTGTCACAACCCCAAATACTTAGTCGTGATGGCGCATGTTATGGAATCAGGCAAGCCACACGTTTCGTTGAATCCAAGTTCTTATTTAGATAAATTAATAAATTCAGAAGCAAAGGTATCGATAATAATCCATTTGAAAATCTAACATCATTAAAACACAATTTAAAATCCAATCCCAGATCTAGTGTTACCAAGCCACGAGTTACTATAAATACAATGTCAAAATGTAAAGCCGACATAATAATGTCTGGAGAAAACGAAACACAATAGGAAGATAAAGATGGGGAAATCGAGGCTGCGGTCGTCAGCTGCTACCTGGAGGACTCCAGGGAACTCTGTCAGCAAAAGCAACCACTACTACCGCGCCTCGATGAACCTGGATCTGCACACAAGATGCATGGGGTAACGTGAGTACACCAACTCAGAAGTAACGAACTCAAACTATGGACTGAGAGGTAGTGACAGACTAAACCTCAACAATTACAATAAACAACGTACAAAATTTAGACATGTTCACAGTTTATAAGAAAATGAACCAAATATGCCAGGTATGACCAGTATACTCTACATGCCAATATATATGAAACTAGTGTGAAGATGCACACAGTGCTCACAACCCTCACACAGAAGTCCACTCAGTACTACATATGGCTCTCAGGCCTAGGGAAGATCCATCCCGGAATGTACATGAACACCGGTGACCGTAGTCACTGGGTACTGAGGAAAAGGCCAATTCAGCCCCACAGAGAAGATCCATCTCCGGAATACAACACTCGGACACGATCCTTGTCCAGGGACGATACATCCCTCACATACCATCAATTTCGGACAAGATCCATGTCCAGGGAAGATCCATTCCTCAATATCACTGCGCTCACTCGGGGTGTAAAGACTCCGGACGGGCTCCTATTAGCCCAAGCGCTATATCAAGCCAACGAAGGCATGATCAGAGTATCGCTGTGGTGTGCAGTACGATCTCATAACTTTCTCAATAACAGGCTGTTGGCATCACTCAGTCATCACTCTCCAATCTCGCTCACATGGGCTCACAGATGCATGAATTAGCTCGAAACAATGATAAATATATAAAATTAACAATTATCGAGACTGAGGCATGAAATGATATGCTATGACAAGATGGGTACATGAAATCAAGTAAACACATAGGGAGACAGTAATATACAACCACTCGGGTCTCAGCATTTTCGGCGTGAAGCCCTAGCATTTGACATAGCATGATTTCTAACATGTTCACATTAACTACATCAATAAAAGCGCGGATATCAATCCGTAATATCTACTAAACGGTGCCATGGGATGAGCCAAGCCACAAATCACTCGGTGCACGCCCGCACGCTCGTCACTTGGCATGTGCGTCACCTTAATTATAGTCATATATCATATAGTTCGGAGTTTCGAACCCTTAGAACCAAGTTTGGAAACATTAATTACCTCAAAACCGGCTAAAATCCTAGCCCTCAATGCCACTGCCTCTACACTCGGCCTCCGACTGCTCCAAATCTAACGAAAATCAGATTTATATTTTTATTATACGCCAAGGAACAAATCCCATTCGAAAATTATAAAAATAAACCAAAAATCCCGAAATTGGCCAAACCTGACTCCCGGGCCCACATCTCAAAATCCGATAAAATTATATCACAAGAACCCTCATCCTCCCACGAGTCTATACATACCAAGAACATCAAAATCGGACCTCAAATGACCCCTCAAATCCCCAATTTAAAGTCTCCAATTACAAACCCTAAATTTCCAATTTTTGTCACTAATTTTCATAACTTTCACCCCTAATAAATCAAACAATCACATATAAACAAGTTTTAGGTCCAAAAGTCTTACCTCCACGAAGAACCCTCGAATTTCCTCTTCAAAACCTTTCAAAAAGCTTCACACCCGTGTGAAAATGGTGGAAGAATGACCAAAATTCGCTAAGGGTTCTTTTTATACTTTCTGCCCATGAAAATCGCACCTGCGGTCCATTTCATCGCACCTGCGGACCCGCACCTGGGTCCCAGGTGCGCACTTCCGGAATCTCATTTAAAGGCCAAAACCTGCACCTGCGATCAAACTACCGCAGGTGCGGCCTAGCCTCTGCATCTGCGATCCTTCACCAGCCCAACATTTTTCCGCATCTGCGACTCCTTGTCCGCTTCTGCGGGCTCGCAGCTGGGGTCCCCTATCCGCAGGTGCGGAACACTAGAAGGCTTCACACCAGCAACCTTTACAATTTCCAAAACTCTCAGATGGCCATCCGAAATCACCTCGAGCCCCTCGGGGCCCCAACCAAAAGTACCAACAAGTCATAAATGATCACCCGGACTTAGTCGAACCCTCGGAACACCCAAAATAATGCCGAAACATCAAATCAACCAATGATTCAAGCCTAGGAATTTCAAACATTCCAAAAATCACCAATGATGCCGAAACAACCCAAAACTCGTCCGAATAATCTGAAAATTTGCACACACATCCAAAATGACGCTACGAACCTGTTCCAACTTCCGAAAATCCATTTCGACCCCGATAGCTAATTTCTCACTGCCGACCGGAAATTACCAAAAACTCAATTTCGCCAATTCAAGCCTAATTCTACTGCGGACCTCAAAACCACATTCTGAACACACTCCTATGTCTCAAATCACTTAACGAAGCTATCCGAGCCGTAAAATCTACATTCCGAGGTCGTTTACCTATAAGTCAACTCCGGATTGACTTTTTCAACTATTAAGCCAATTTAAGAGACTAAGTGTCTCAATTCTCACTACGACCACTCCGAACCCGAGCCAACCAACCACACACATCACGAATAGGTTAAGTTACATATGATAAGGCTGAAACATGGAAAACATGGCTAAACTCACAGAACGATCCACCGGGTCATTACAGTTTATTTCTTTTTGGGAATTAAACCAAATCATAACTGCTATAAACCATAAACTTAATTTTACCGTTTGCTTCGGTTTTGTTATTTTACACAACGCGCAACGGCGCAAGTTACGCAAGGAAAAAAATAATAATTCATGGAAGTAGCGATAGGAACATGCATATACGCGTTATTGGTTGAGGAAAAGAAAGGCTGTGGGGTGCATGAGCTCGTGAAAACTATGTAGGAAAGAAGACACAAGGGTCCCCTAATTATAACAATATAATCCATCACTTTCGTCAGATTCCTACGGTTTATATGTATGTCTAAGCTGATATTACTAAAAGCGGACCAAATTTTTTAATTTTATTTGCACAATTTTTTAAGATACTATAGTATGGAACTCACTGCACGTCTAAAATTTTGAGTTCGAATTCTAATATTTATTAAAAGTTATTATTTTTTACATAAATATTTATATCCAGCATTGTCAAAAATACTCGACCATGGAGTACGTGTGGATCTTGGAGTTAGACGTTGTGCAGGAAAGCATTACTCTACATTTGGGAGGAGGGATGGCTGCCTTAACTATAGCCAAAAGATTTCTTGATCGGCGTTCTGCATATAATATAAGAAAATTTATCTCCTTTAGAAAAAGAAAGCAACAGAAAATTAATCCCTTTTTTCTTTACGTTCAAATTTATCCAAATCCTCAGTAAATAAGTATAGTACCATTATGTGGTAATAGAAGTAAAAAGAGGACGAGACAGAAATCATCTTCTCTTTTTGGTACATGAGATAGAGACTGTAGTGTGATTATTTTCTTGAATCTAAGTATGCGTAAAATCTTTCTGATAAATGGATGGTAATGAAAGTTGATCTAGGATCTTTGTATACTCTAATACCAAATTGAATTATATAATCATCTTATTTAAAAATTAAGTAGAAAATTTTATTTGATTATTTTTCAAACATGAACTCGAATACGAGATTTAGTTTGAAATTCTAACATACACAAAGGTTAGATCAAGAAGATTATAATGGATGTTTTTAATTTTTTTAGTGGTTAGATTGGGAAAAAATGCCATATTAGCAAAAGATAACCAAAAGTGTCCCTTGAAAGCATAGATAGAGTGACTTTTCAATTATTATGTGCAAAATAAAATAGATTTTCAGTTACAATGGACAAATAGGGTGATTTTTCAGTTACAAAATAAAGTTAAGTGGTTTTCATATATCGATTAGTTTAGTGACTTACGGGAAATCAACTCAAAAGAGTAAGGACCACGATAAAGTAAAAATTCTTAAAAACAGAGGAGAAAAGGGGAAATGGCAAAACTTACACTCCTACTCCATAAAGCGTGAGTAAATTTATTCAATCAACGCCTGAGCCTGACTGGCAATTTTGGTTAATATAAACAATCCGAAAGCAGCAAAAAACATGTAGAAGATGAAGGCCATGCATTTGACATTCGATACATTAAAAGATGAGTGTATATACCAAATTAGATCACGCACGTGCATGCAATATCAAAATTCTATTTTATTCCCAATAATTTTATGTATTTAAATTATATTGTAGGAAATTCAAAGGAATCATATAATCAGACGCGTAATTACACTTTAATCTGACCTGGGAAAAAGCATTAATGCATGATTATGAAGATGGGATCTGCTCATACAGTATATAATAAACAAATAAAAAAGAAATGTTGGTGGTGCTAGAATCTAATTCCCTTCCCCGACATGGGCTTTTGCTCATTTCCATGCGAAAAGGTTACTCTTCATATGAATATTGCAGACATATATAGTTGGAAAGGTAGCCATCTTGCAGCTTTACTACTATATAATAAAAATGTCATAATAATAATACTAGTACATTACTAGCTAATCAGAGGCAGATCGAGAATTTAATGGTTATTGGTGCCATTATATTTAATTTAGAATTACCAGTAGTAGTCTAGGAGGTTAAATTAAGGTGTACTTTTGGTCGATTCACTATGTTTTGAATTAATTCGGTTCGATTCGATCTATTTTAAATTAATTTAAATTGCTTTACTAGATTTTTTGGTGCATACATAAATATTCGATTACCAAACTGAAAATGTTTTGTCTTTTCACGAAAAAATAACATTAGCTGGATAAGAAGATGACTAAAAGCATATTAAAAAAAACTGAGATCAAGAACAACAAAACATAGGCAAATATACTTTTATAATCTAAATAACTAATAAAATAGGATTACACAAAGAGAGAAAATACAAAAATGAAGATAAAATATAAGCTAAGAAAAAGAGAAGAAAAGAGAACAATCTGGTAAAAGAAAACGGAAAATAAAATAAGGTTTGCATTATGGGTGAACAAGAGATACGATCTTGGTTCTTCGATCCGGTAAGGAGCACCTTAGCCACGGCATCTACAGCTATTTGGGTACTTAAGGTGCCATCATTTATTTATATATTTCTACGTGAAATACTAGTGAACTACAAATATGTACATGAAATTCTATCGAGCGAACGGGTGACGTACTGCCCCCTATCCTCTACATAGATACGCCCTTACTACTATAAAACTGGTAAAATCCGTCCACAAAATACCGATATAAATCGGTCGGAAGAAAAACCAACCAAAATTGGTCGGAAAAAGGTAAATTGATCGCAAAAGTAAAAAAATATATTTCTCACAATGATACCGACCACCATCAGTCAGAAATAGTGGTCCGACAACAAAGAAACAAAGCTACGCCCGACACATAAAAAATCTGACCGATGTTAAACAGAAATTGGCCAATCCTTAACCAAGACCTGGTCATAATTGTATATTATCTACCAAACTAAGTTTTAATTAAAAAAATTCATGTATATATATATAACGACCCGACCGGTCGTTTTGAGCTATTGTGCGTCGTTCAGCGATTTGAGGCCTTGAGTAGCTTCACTTCAAGTATTATGACTTGTACGTGTGGTTGGAATTGAATTTTGTGAAGTTCGGAGTTGACTTGGAAAGAAAATTCTAATTTCGGAAGGTTTAAGTTGGAAGAATTGACTAAAGTTTGACTTTCGAGTAAACGATCTCGTAATCGGGATTTGAAGGTTTCAATAGGTTCGTATGAGGATTTCGGACTCGGGCGTATGTTTGGATTGAGTATCGGGTGGCCCGGAAGCACTTCAATACTTATTATGGAAGGTTAGCATTTTGAAGGTTCAAGAATTTCCTAAGTTTGGTTTGAACTAGGCTTTGGTGTTATCGATACCCGTTTGAGATTCCGAGCCCTAGTATAGGTTTGTATTGTGTTTTATAATTTGTACTTAAAGTTTAGCGTCATTCCTAGATGTTTAAGTATGATTCGGACGCGTTCGTTATAGTTTGAAGGTTTGAAAGTTTAAAGAACGGTTTCAATCATCGATTCGTAGTTTTGTTGATATTTGATGTGATTTTAGGCCTCGCGCAAGTCTGTGTTATGTCATGGAACTTCTTGGTAAGTTAGAACGGGGTCTCAGGGGCCTCGAATATGTTTCTGACGAGTCACATATCACTTTGATGGTTTGTGGTATTGCTCAAGGGCCTTAGTACAGGTGCAATCGCACTTGCAGAAAAAGGGCCGCAGAAGCGGCCAGGCAAGCGTAAGTGTGGATTTTGGTTGGGCAGTGCTAGGACCGCAGAAGCGGTCATTTCGCCACAGAAGCAGAACCGCACCTGCCGATGGGGGCAGTGTAGAAGCAGGGCCGCAAATGCGACCCGACCTGGGTTTCGCAGGTGCAAGATTAAAGCTGCAGAAGTGGTTGTCATAGAAGTGTTACGACCCAAACTTTCCTCTGTGAGAGGTAGCGACGACAGTCTCTACGACTAGGTAAGCCTAACATTTGCTGAATAACAACAAAAATGAAAAACATAAACTAAAACTCTAACAACAATACCAATGAAATAGCTTATAGAAATGTCGCTCGACATATACAATAATAACTCTCAACAAAATACATGACGAATTTCCCAAAGACGCAGAACATCATAATTCACAAGCTTCTAAGAGTTTACTATCTGTTCTATACATCAGTATTTAGAAATAGTAGAAGTAGAACAACACAAAAAGGTAGAGGGGGACTCCTAGGTCTGCGGACGCGACATATATACCTCGAAGTCTCCGTAGCAGCAACAGGTGCACGACTAATAACGTGGACGGAAAGATGTACCTGGATCTGCACACGAAAGCATGTGCAGAAAAGTAGCATGAGTACAACACAATGGTACCCAGTAAGTGCCAGGTCTAACCTCGGTCAAGTAGTGATGAGGTCAGGTCAGGCCTACAGGTAAATAATAAATGACGCAGAAAATATACCGCATACTAATAGATTGGAACCAAGCAAAAGGAGAACACATCAAATAATAGTTCAAATACAGAATAGACAACAGCAGGGGATCTCTCGAGATATCGTCTCGTAGTTCCAAAATATATATACAGGGAGAACTCCCGAGGTACCGCGTCGTAGTCTCAAGGGAGAACTCTCGAGGTACCGCCTCGTAGTCTGAAAAGTAAATATGTAGGGGATCTCCAGGGATATCGTACCGTAGTCCCAAAGTAAATACACAGCTCAAACTAAATGAAGATAATACTTATAGCAAGAGAATATGTAGTTTAGGCTAAGTACAGGTCAAGAAAAGAAGCAGACATTCACTAAGCATGCTGCAAATAGTTAAATTAAGCAATTAAGACACGTAGACATGTTATTCTAGGCTAACAGGATAACTACACATGCTAATATACTCAATTAAGGTGAATAAAAGTAATTACTTAGTAAAAATCAGGTTTTGCAACAAATAGCCCGTGTACGCACTCGTCACCTCGCGCACACGATGCTCACATATCATATCAGTACCATATCCTAAGGAAATTTTCCCCACACATGGTTAGGCAAGCCACTTACCCCGAACCAAGCTAAATCAATCGGTAGCAATGCTTTTCCCACGAATATCTGACTCCGAATGGCCCAAATCTAGCCAAAATAAATTACATACCATAAATATATCTATAACAAACTAATCTAATCAATGAAATCTAAGCTAAAGCAAGAAATTAGGAAATCATCCCAAAAAGCCTCCCTGGGTCCATGTCTCGGAATCGGGTACAATTCACAAACCGTATAAGAATCTTTCGAATCCGACCTCAATTCACTTTTCAAAGCTCATAATTTTAGTCGAAGAACTTCTTCCATTTTCCCCAAATTTTCAACTCCAAATCCGAAATTAAAGATGTAATTAATGATAGATTAGTGAGATATAACCAAAATGAAGTGTAGAATCATTACCCAATCGATGTCTCTGAAAATCCCTCAAAATCGCGTCAAAATCCAAGCTCCCAAACTCATGTTTTGATAAAAATGGCCAATCCCTCGTTTTTGAAATGATATAAGTATGCCCAGTGATTTATTCTTCATAACGCGGCCAAACCCTCGCGTTCGCGAATCAAAATTTTTACTTCCATTCAATACCTCCTTCGCGAACGCAATAACCCCCTCACGAACGTGGAAATTTACCTTGCCTGACCCTACGCGAACTCAGGACCCTCATCGCGAACGCGTAAGCTAATCACCTGGAGCTCTATCCGACCGTTCCTCTACACGAACACGAGGACCATATGGCGAATGCGTAGGCTAAAGGATCCACACCATCGTGAATGCGTGAATCACATCGCGAATGCGAGACCTCTCTCGTAAACGCGATGAAGGAAACCAGCAAACATGCCGCCATATTTTTCAGCAATTGTGTGAAGACCCATGTTTACCTCGAAAATGGTAATGACAATTATATTTGATTTTGTGATTCTAAAAATATGTGATTTTGTTTAACACTATTTTATAAGCAATAGATACTAAGTGTGAGTTAGGAAAATAAGATAAGAGAAAGGGACGGTGATGATATGCAAACCAAACAGCTGTGAGACGGGGTCTCGAGCTGGCCGAAGCTGGGCTCGAGGTCGGGCTAGTACGCTTAATAGGGGAAGATCGATGGAGGGATAACAGTATGGAGGGCCTCGAGGATATTATTTTATTATTAATAATGAGAAATAAATGAAGAACAATTAATGAACATAATAAATGGAAATCAATAAATCTGTAGAATAAATGTATGATATGTTTAAGTTAGAGAGCAGAGAACGTTCTTCTTGTTGTATTGAATATCATCTGTCCCAAAAAATGACAAGGGCCCCCTTTATATAGGAGGGGGAATTCCAACATAGTACATGTGTAATTATTACAAAGAAATGCAGCTGGTACAACTATTTAATGGCTTGGTACGGACTTGTACTATCCTTGAAGACTTGGTCAGCTCTAACCACGTGACCTTGGGAATTTCCCACCTTTCCATGATGGTCATCGATTCATACTGCCCCGAGTTCGAGCATAGGGAACCTTCGATATGTTCCCTCCTTGTCAAGCTTCGACTCTGCTTAATATAGATAGTCTCGATTTTAGAAATTGGACTCTCCGATTTTAGCCGTATACAGATAGTCCCCGCGTTTCTTAGAATGAAATGATAAGAAACGGCCTTGAATTCTTGCCTATTCTATATCCCCATTGTGACATCAGCCACGTTAGATCATTAATTGATTTTATAGAAAGGTGCACAGTGGTCGCTGTCAGCACGATTCTTGAGAAGTCCCGCTATTGGTCGACCTTTCCGCTTCTCTAACATGCTCAAACGATTCTTATAAATACTCCCATCTCCTATCTTTCAAACTTTTACAATATTTTCAATCCTCCAAATCTATTACTAACAACTCTTGCCTTCATCTTCCTTCTGCTTTACTTCTTCATCTTCTTGCTTTGAAACTCAGTTAGAACCATGGCCAACACTTCCAAAACGGTCCCTCAAAAAGAGGGAACCACTTCTTCGTCACACCCGTCTAAGGGAAAATAAAAAACACCTCTTAGTATTGAGCAATGCATTCCTGGTCCCTTCGAGACAATGTCTGATTTCACCACGAGAAACCCCCTTCGACACTAGGACGATGTGAGCCCATGTCTCGATACATAAGTGTAGTGACCGATAAAAAGAAAGTAAAGATAGATTGAAGTTGGGGGAAGGCGGTGCAAGTAGAAATCCATTCATCTGAGGAAAGCATAGTTACTCATAAAGCTTGCTTCCTCAGCGTATATACGTATCATTTCACCTTAGGCCAGGTAAATTCTTCATCCCCACCAATAGACACGGTGATACTCGATTTCTCTCGTCAGTATCGAGTGACGCTCGGTCAAATTTATCGTTCTTTTTGGAGAATTGTCTATATGATTAGATATTTCTCCAGTATGTTCGAGGGAATTACTTTCACCCTCGATCATTTGATCAGATTGTATAGCCCTCATCTCTATCGAAGGGGCTTAGTCAAGCTACAACGTCGATGTGCCGAAGTATTCTTTGCCTGCATCGATGAGGAAAAAGACCGAGGATGGATGAGCCAGTTTGTTCGAGTCAGAACCTCCGACCTTATCCTCGCTGAGAGGATGTCATTCCCCGAGGAATGGAACATGAAGCGTAAGTGTCCCCGTCTAGAGCATGTTTTATCACCTCTTTCTTCTTCTGAACTAACCCCTTTCTTTTTTGCTCGATTCTCTTCTGATTGCATAGCCACCATGTGTTTACCCGGTGCGGTCAAGGACCTCGAGGGATGGGTCAAACTCTTAGACCCCTCCTTTCTATATAGCAAGCGTGTTTGGCGCGATTTTTCCAAACACGATGGCAGACCAAGAATCATGGTAAGCCCTCACCATTGTTACTCCCGAGTTCTTTATAAGTAGATTTCATGGAGACCAGTCTCATATTTTATGTTTGTGCAGGCCTCGGGGAATCCTTTTCAATGAGACCGCCTCCTCCTGGCGAAGAAGAGGCCAAAAACCCGCCAAGGGAAACAAGAGAAATAAGGAAACGGCGTCGGAGTCTCCAAAATCAAAGAAACCTAAGGCTCGGAAACCTAAGACCGATGCCACAATTTTGATCTCGGCAACTACAAAAAGTCTTCGTATTGAGGACGAAGATGTTGATAATTGTCCTTTGGTACAAAGGGTAAGGCGAAGCACTGATGCTTCAAAAGTTTCTGGGCAGAAGACTGCCAAGTTGGAGATGGACGATGCGGACCCACCTCGTGTTGGGGAGACCCTCGAGAAGGGTTTGGGTGTAGTCCCCGAGCCAATCATTAGACAGTATACGACATGTGCCGATGAATACCTGGTTGGAGGAGCCAATTCTGAGGCTCTTAGAGAGCGAGAGGATGCCCCAATAGATGTTGACACCATAGGCGATTTTCAATCGGGCCCATCATTTTCACCAGGGTAGATACGGGATGCCTAGAATAGGGATGCCCTCAATGTGGGGACCTCTTAGGGAGAGGATGATGTGTTCAAGGACTACTTCGTCTCTGTCTAAGAAGACGCCGATCTCAATTCCCCTGTAGCTCTTGAGGAGGCCACGAGACTTCAAACACGGGTAACTTCTTGACATACTATTTGTGCTTCAAGTTTTCATTCCTGTTTTTTTAACTTCTCTCCTCTGTGTTGTAGGTCTCGACGCTGTATGATCAGGCTTTCTCCAAGCTACAAGGGGGTTTCTCGAGTGAGTCGTGCTCGAGTTCTGTCGAAGATATCGAGTGACTTTGGCTTAGGTCCACCCATCATTCTGGAGGA
Source organism: Nicotiana undulata (assembly GCA_005239495.1). Classification (NCBI taxonomy): domain Eukaryota; kingdom Viridiplantae; phylum Streptophyta; class Magnoliopsida; order Solanales; family Solanaceae; genus Nicotiana; species Nicotiana undulata. The sequence continues at coordinate 40,991 of ML266662.1, forward strand.
TAGTGCTAATGATAAGATTATTTGCTGAGAAAGTTGAGCTCGAGTTCACCCTCAATCACCTCATCAGACTATATCGGCCTTTACACTCCCGAGGTTTGATCACTCTACGATGTCGATCCACTAGGCCCTTTATTGCTAGTGTGATGAGGATATGGACCGAGGGTGGATGAGTCAGTTTTTCCAAGTGAGGACTGTCGATATTATTCCTGAGGACTTCCAGCCGTTTCCCAAGGAATGGAATTTTACACGTAAGTGATACGCTATACTTTATCATATTTTGTTCTTAGTGGAGTCAGACTCCGTAAGAATGTTTTCTTTCTTTCTCCGCAGCGACCCCGTGGTTGCCATATGAGGTCCCCGATCTGGCGGATTCGACCCAAAAACTGGCAGCTTGTTCAACATACGACGAAAGAAAGTGGCGAGATATGTCAAAAGGGTAGATGGGAAGGAAAAAACCATGGTACGTGCTATATGATTGCCTTCTTAAGGAATACTTCTCTCTATGCTCATTAATTTCTTTTCTGCAGGCATTGGTGAATTTTTTGAAGTGAGACCATGTCCTCTCGGGGAGGAGGAAAGACCTTTGGCTTTGGAGCCAAGTGAAGATAATAAAAGGAAAGGATCCTCAAGGGAAGAGGATGTTCAAAAGGAAGCAAGGCCTGCCCGGAGGCACAAGGAAGATGCTGCCACTGGGGAAAACCTTATATTCATCGGCCGGTATACGAGCGGCGATGCAACCGAAAGGGATAGCGCCATGAAGGCGGCCAGGACCGAGACGTCGCCTGAGGAAGCTGAGCCTAATAAACCCGGGGTCTCTAACCACGGGGGAGATGTTCCTCGAGGAGGCATGACTGAGGGTCTTTTGCGACCACCTTCTTCTCCCTTCGAAGGTACTTCGAGGGATGTTTGGGGCCATGGGCCGCCTAGATCAAATAGTGTTCCGAGTGATCGTGTCCCCATTCAGAGTGGTTAAACTGGGGCTGATGGGACCAGACCAATAGATGCACACTCGACATTTGAGGAGGCGCAACGGCTCTGTTCTGAGGTGAGCTTCGGTGAACTTTATGGCTTTTTTAGCTTCCTGTTTTCATCTTTTAAACTAAAGTTTCTTTTTTGTAGGCCTTCGACAAACTCACGTCTGAGCTGCTTCATTGTGAAGCTAGGTTGCAGAGAGCTTTGGAGGGGAAGAAATCTCTCAGGCTCCTTTGTGACAAGAAGGCAGGAGAGTTGGTATACCTTTGATCTGAGCTGAATCGAAGTCGTGACGTTGAGGGCAGCCTTGAGAAACAGGTAACCTTTAGTTTGGGAGAAGACATGCTTCTTCTCCCATCCTCGAAGACTAACGTTTTGATATTTCAGTTGAGACGGAGAAGTTGGAACGCCTTCGGGGCGAAGTTTTTCAGGTTAACTTCGAACACATTGAATTGAGAGCACAAATAGATACCTCATGCTGCGTCCGAAAGGAATGCTTTGGCCAAGGCCTCCGGCCTCGAGATACGAATTCCCAATGCTCGAGAAAGCCACTCGGTTCAGATGAGCAAGATTGCTAAGCTTGAGATAGACCTTGTGAAGATGAAAGCCAAGGTCGTGGATGCTCGAGCTGAAGCCGAAGAGATCTGAGCAAAGGCCGATAAAAAGGTGGCCATTTATTTGAAAGATGTCGCTGAGGCTCGTATAAAGTTGAGGGAGGCTTCTGATCGAGAGAGACTGAGCAGCTATTATGCCCGATGAAAATCCAGGAGGGAAACGCTTGAGGAGGTTCACGCCAGGGGCTTCGATCTCTTGGAGGCGATAGAGCAGGACAAGGCGGATGAGTTCGATGCCAAGTTCTTTGTTTCTGATTCTGAAGACAATGAGGAAGATGCCGATAAGAGAGCTAGTCCCAAGAAAGACGATGGAGTCGTAGTCCCCAAGGGGAAGAAATACTAAGTCCCTGATGGTAGATTAGGATTTTTTTCCTGATTCTTTGTATAAGACGCTTCTGCGAGAGCCTCATAAATGTATCTTTGTATAATTTCATATATAAAAGAAACCTTTCGATTTTCCCTTTGTATGAACTTCCGCTTGATTGTGTCTTCAATTTTGTTCTTAATTTTGATGCTTGACAACGATTAGTCCGATGAGTTGGACATCGAGGTGAAACCCTTGGGGGTTTTTTGCTCGATGAGCAATTGGAAATAGTTAATAGTTAAAATGTTTAGGGTTCGGCCTTCGAGTCTGGTCTCGACTCGAGCTCATCAACCCTTAGGTTTTTAAATCGGCCTTGAGGCTCTTTAGGCTGGCCCTTAGGCTCTTACATATTGGCCTGAGGCTCTTTTTAGATTGGCCCTGAGGCTCTTTAGGCTGGCACTTAGGCTCTTACCCACTGGGTCGGTACGATCTCTAATATGGCTATAGTTTCCCCTTGTTCAAGACTTTTTTTTGAAGTTTTTGCGTTCATACGAATCTTCGACGGCTCAATAAGAACCTCGATTATGAGCCATTATGTGACGATAAATGAGCACCTCGAAAGGTTTGCTTGAAGGCTGATTGTTTCGAAGCCTTTTCATTGTTTGGAGCTGATATGATCGAAGCTATTTTGCTTATGTCGAGGGTAGCTTTATTAACCGGTTCTTTTCGAAGTATTTGAAGGCCTGTGATTTTATGGTGATAGTCGGACGTCTCCGAGTTGCGTTAGTTCGGCCAGAGCCTTATGACCGTAGCCATTGTGTTTGGTCGTAGCCTTTTAGTCCCCGAGTGAGATAACCTCGGCGTCTATATCAAGGGTACGCCCTTTTAGGGTTCTTACAAGTTCAAATATATAGCATTGGCCTTAATATCGGGGTTACGCCTTTTTAAGGTCTTACAAATTTGGGCATGCCTTGTTGAGGCCTTACAAATTTGGTGTTGCCTCACGGAGGGCTTTCATTTTTTATGTTGCCTCATGGAGGGCTTACGTTGTTGATGTTGCCTCATGGAGGGCTTATATTTTTGACGTTTGTATTATTGAGCATGCCTCATCGAGGCCTTGCAGATTCGGTGTTTCCTCATGGAGGGCTTACATTGTTATGTTGCCTCATGGAGGGCTTACATTGTTATGTTTCCTCATGGAGGGCTTACGAGCTTGAGGTTTACTCGTTGAGGGCTTACGGATTCGAGTTTAGATGGCTCGGTGAGATAACTGTCGATGACAGTCTCCGAGTGTTCAGGAGTTTTCGGCACTGGAGCCGTTTCTTGTGAAAATAGCAAACTTCTTCGAAGCGTAGACTGTTTTGATGATAAAAGATATTCCTTCGATTACTTGGTACGAGCATACATTTTTTTCGTCAAGGGTTCGATTATTCTATGCGGACGTGGTTCATTCGACCGTTTGGTCCGATACATCATTCTCTTGTCGAGACCCTCTTCAGCATATTTTAATTTCTTTGAGGCAGTAACCTCCCGGGGGGATGCCCCCCAGTATTTGAGGTTGATTCAAGAGAAGCCTTGAATACTTGATGAGTTCTCCTTAGGTAGCATATGGATGTTTCATCTCTAAAAACCTCGTTGGTAAAACCCATTTCGGATAAAATCCGATTCGAGGGAAAAAAAGCGCAACACATGCTTTAAAACCTATGGTCTTCGAGCTAGAGGGTGCTTCTATTCCTCTCACCCGAACACCTGCACATAAGTTTGTGTAAAACGTAAATAAAAAGGGAGAGGGTTGTACCTTAACTGTGGTAGCGTTCGTGCCTCGATATGCTTCAATTTCTCATTCAGAGGATGCGACAAAGTTCTTTATTCGTACATTCGGGTGCAACCGAGAACGTAGTTTGTGATTGCTGCTGGGCAGTTTGCTTGTCCTTTGGCTCTTTTGATGTAGGAGGCGTCGATGCCGGTGCCACATCGTGCACCGTGAAAATATTTTATGCTGCATGCTACTCCCCGTCCACTATTTTTATTCCGTTCTTCGTTGGAAACTTCATCATTTGATGAAGGGTTGATGGAACTGCTCTCATGCAGTGTATCCACGGCCTTCCGAGTAAGGTAACCTCATGTCACCTTCGATGACATGGAACTTGGTATCTTGGATCGTGCTGGCCATGTTGACCGGGAGGTGATCTCCCCCTTTGTTGTCTCGCTCGCCATGTTGAACCCATTGAGGACTCGAGAGACGGGCACGATCTAGTTGAGAAGCTCGAGCTGTTCTACCACCCTCAACCTGATTATGTTGGTCGAGCTACTTAGATCTACGAGCACACGTTTAATTTGAAATTTATTCAAAAGAAAATAAATTACCAATGCGTCGTTATGAGGCTGAGACAAGGTCTCGATGTCCCCTTCGTTGAATGTGAGAGCGTCCTCGGGTATGTAACTCCGAGTTCGCTTTCCCCCGGTGATGGATATTTTTGTTTGCTTGACAATGGGTTCCTGTGGGACGTCGATTCCTCCAATGATCATATGGATGACGTACTGTGGTTCTTATGGTTCGTTCTTTCTATTCGCCTCTCTTTCCCGAAATTAATTTTTAGTTCGATCGCTGAGGAACTCTCGGAGGTGCTATTTATTGATCAGTGGGGCTACTTCTTCTTGAAGCTGTTTGCAATCTTCGGTCCTATGACCGTGAGTGCCGTGAAATTCGCACACCAGGTAAGGTTCCTTTGCGCAGGATCCGATAGTATGGGTTTTGGCCACCTGGTATCTTTGATTAGACCTATGGCTGATACGATGTCTGAAACATCAATTTTAAAGTTATATTCAGATAACCAGGGTACCTCCACCGGACCTATGTGCCTGTCGAACCTGGCTTTGTTCACGAGTCCCCGAGAATTCTGACCTCGATCCATCATTCAATCGTTTCGAGGTATATTCCACCTCGGGGCGTTTCTTCGATCTTTGGTGTATGATTGGTACCTTTCCTTGCTCGGCCTCGGTTCTCTCTCAGGAAACCTTGATTCCTTCACTAAGAGCCTACAAGGATATACTGAGCCCGAGGGGGCTCCCAATTGGTCGTCCTCGACCCTAATCTTTGACATATACTGGTTGTGGACATTCACCTAAGTTACAGCGGGATATTCAACCAAGTTCTGCTAGCTTTAGCTTCTTCAAATCTATCAAGCTCCGTTCGTTCAAGCCCTGGGGGAAGGCCTGTACTGCCTAGTCATCGGAGACTGGTTGTAATTCCATTCGCTCCATCTGAAAGCGAGATACAAATTCCCTTAGCATGTCGTTTTCTCTCTGTTTGATTTTGAAGACGTCAGAATTCCTTGTAGCAACCTTGATGGCACCGGCATGTGGCTTTATAAAAGAGTCTGCCAGTATGACAAATGAGTCTATTGAATTCGGGGGTAGGTTTGTGATACCACATCATGGCGCCCTTTGATAGTGTTTCTTCGATTTTTTCAACAGGACGGATTCAATCTCGTCGTCCTTCAAGTCATTTCCTTTTACAGCACAAGTGTAAGCAGTGATGTGCTCATTGGGATCCGAGGTCCCATTTGTCGCGCCCCTTTTTTCCTCGCAGAGTCCGGGTTTTGACATTTTGGGACAACTCACTTCCTTTTGGGAAAGGGATATAGAAGTTGAAGAGTCGCCACCTAACGAATTTAAGGTGCGTTAGGGCACCTATTGCAAATAACTCATATAAACTGATTTATGCTTCCAGAGATTGGGTAAGGGCTTGAAATTACCTTGAGGGGAAGGTGTTAGGCACCCCTCTAGGTCCACAACGGTGGGTCCCGGCCAAACTCATTTTGTGAATTAGTCATTAAACAGATAAAACAGTCTAAGCACACATATGTAGAAAACAAAAGGATAAGGGAAGTCCTATGTTTATTAGCCTATAGGATCACATCTGTGCAATACCCGGTAAACCTTCCTCAACTAGAGGGGTTACACGTGGCTTTATCGCACAAGTCATCATATCCTTTTACTACCCAATTACCCTCCCCGTAGCGATTATACAAGCGATTCTGATTAAACAAACTCTATGCGTGCATTACCCGTCGCTTCCTTATGTCCCCGGAGTTGTTGAAAACCTCTAATTTAGGCAGTTCTAGACTCCCCTAAGGTACTTAAAGGAGAAAATCTAAGAGACAATAAAAAACAAATAGTACTGTCACTTAACGGCTCATGTTTACCTCCACAAATAAACAGACAATTAGCACGTCTCAAACAACAAGATTTCAGATGTTTCAGAAAGAGTCCTAGAACAGGATATCTAGGTGAGCATAATAAACAGAATGTAACATTATGTAAAAGCGAGGCAATGGAAACCTAATCAGTTTGCCTACGGATTTTAGGACTTGTTAAATCTGGGCAGTTCAAAAATAAATCAAGCAAAGCATAGACAGTTTTTGTAAGATTTTAATTACCTACAGGATTGCCTAGGCGTGGATCTGAGATGAATGCGATAGAAGTTCTAAAGCATGGTTTCTAATGCACATAAAGAATTAACGTTTTATTAGATAGTAACAATAGCTCAGTAACAGAATTCCTAAGTGGACATGGTTATGTAGAGACAGAATCTCGTAATGCGCATATAACATGTTCTTTAGTATTCCAAACAACCTTAAAGACATGGTTTCTAGTGCAAGCAAATAACCATAATAATCCTAAGGCATGATTTCTAAGCAATAGTCATAATAAACCTAAGGGCATGATTTCTACCCGGTGTCCCCAAGAAAATTATTTAAGAATCTCTCCCCTTTTTACTAATTTCCCCAATATCTATTTACAAGGATTATTATTACAGACCATGTAGCAAATGAATTACAAAAATGAATAAGGCTATGCTATTAGGAGCCTGAATAGGCCCAAAGTGAACCTGGAAATACCAGGCCTTCAATAGTCCAAGATGCCATAGTCTCATTGTGTCCAATAGGGGTATCCTGGTGCGTGAAAGTTCCTAAGGGCCTCAGGGATCCGGGGAAATGCTCACACCAAGATTCTTTCAATTAGAGAAGTCCTTATGTGCAATGTGGAAGGGACAACCCCAGTGTGCCAGAGTTCGGAGGAATCTCATGGATTCCTACGCAGTACACACACTGGAGGGGCATAATCTTAAGTAATCTAAGAGTAGGAGTGAGGGTGATTGACATAGTTGTGATAAATTTTGGAAAAACAGCATAGGAGTAATACATTTAGGAGTGAAAAATACTTCAGGAGTGGAAACAGTTTTGAAAGATATGTTAAAAGTGAAAACATTTTTTGGAAGCAATGCTAAGAAGAAAGATTCAACAAACAACAACACAATCACAAAGCATGATACCATCCAGATTCAAACTTAGTTTATTACTTAATTCTGGGTGAGGACAAAATAATTTTACAGAGCAGAATTAGGGGGTTGGGATCACACAAGTTTCAGAAACACGAAACAAGAGAGCACATTGAGTAACAAGGACAGACAAAGGTTAATTATCATTTAGCAACAAAATTCATGGCATTAGAACACAGACTACTGATTCAGGTAAATCATACTTGATGCTAAAGTTGTAATAGGCAGTAAAGCATAGAGACTAAGTGTCGAAATAGTCATGCTGAGAGGTTTTAACCACATAGTAATGATCATACCAATTGAAGTTAATCAGATAAAGTAGGGGTTTGAGACACAAAATAAGCATGCTGGTTGAAGAAAGTAAACATGAAAGATGGAAGTACTTGAACTCAAGTGAACATGCTGGTTAAAGTAACAAACAAAAAGAGTAAAACTTAGACATGATGATCAGGCAGTAAACAGAGTTAACTAGGCAGTAGTTATACTAGTACGGGAAGACATAGCCTTAATATAAGTAAAGCAACAAGGAGCACATAAGTTTGAATTTCATAATGACATTGAGATAGGAACATACCCATTAAAGAAGAAAAAGCAAAAAGTAAAGTATGCAGGATCCAACAGTCTAGCCTTGGCTTTCAGCCGACTAGACAAGTAGCAGAAAGAGAGATGAGAGAAACTTTTTGTGTGTGTGTTTTGAACTACTTTTTTTTTTAGAGGCAGAAGAGGAGTGTATATATAGAACTTAAGGGGTGAATCAAAATAAGGTAAAAAAATTACAGTTCAATCAATTAGGAGCAATTAATCAGTCGAAAAATCAACTCCCATAGAGGAGTCCGGAATAGACCCCTTAATTTTGGGGGGGGGGGAGTCAATTAACGGTCACAACAGGGGGCTCAATTAAGGTAAAAAGTCAAAAATATTCCATGTAGGGAGTCAATAGAAATCCCAAACCATACTGATAAATAATTAAGGCAAGTATGATCAATTGAGGTCATAAATAAATAAGATTTCAGCACACACTGATTTTAACAGGACATTTAATATGAATCAATTAGTAAAATCTTCAAAGAATACTGATTTTATAGGAAAGAGTAAAATCTTCTAAGAATAGTGATTTTATAGGAAAGAGTTATTCAGATTCCCTAAACAGAAATCAATTAAGTAAAACCTCACAGAAATACCAGATTTAATAAAAAAGCTGGTTCGAATCATCAATAGAGATCAATTAGAGCAAAAAATCCCAAAGAATACTGGATTTAACAGAGAAAACATTTAAGTCCCAAAAAATGGAATAAATTAATACGACTGGTTCACAGACATAACAAAAATATTGAAACAAAATTGAAAAAAATCAGTATATCACACAGAATCGTCTAGGTTTGAGCATACATGCGAAAATTAGTCAAGATAGTGAAGATATAATTAATTAAACACTGAGAAGTTAGAAAAATCTTTGAAGAATAGTATGGGATGAACCCTAGTTTCTGAAAGAGTGACTAAAATCAAAATAGTTAATTAAAACAAAAGATCTTTAAAAAAATACACCTAATAATTCTTGAATCACCTCAGATATATGAAGATATGAGCGGAATCGAACAGTAGTGAAACTAGGGTTTTCAGAAAATAACAGAGATGAAGAGAATCGGTCAAAAACCCATGGATTCATACTAAAAACAAGAGGAAATCCATACTCACAAACGAAAGTGGCCTGAGACAGGCTAGTAAACAACTTTTAGGCAAGAACAAGGTTGAATCTCCGTGAGATTCTTCTAAGGACTCATAAAATCAAAGAGCCAGGGAGTATAAGAGGCTAGTGGTGGTCAGAGAATGCACGGAAACATCATAGAAGGGTGGTTCTCGCCGGTGACGGCGATTAGGATTAGGGTGAGTTGAGAGAGAATCAGAGGGGTGAGGGAACGTGTAACGACGAAATGAGAGGAATGGGAAGGGTTGGGTTGATTAGGGATTAATAAGGTATGTTTAATCGTGGACCATTGGTCAAAAGGATCAACGACCATGATTAAACGGGGTTATTAGGTCGGGTGTATACAGATTGGGCTTAAGGGAATTTGGGCTGGTTTTTTGGGTTAATATTAAAGGGGTTTGGGCTGGTATTAAAAGGGGTTATGTCTGAAATAAAAGAGGCTATTTGTTAAATACCCAAATAATTGATAAAAATAACTTATAAAACTAATTAACAGATTATAAAAATAATTTTCATGCATAGAAATATTTTAAAATAATTACTAAATATTTGAAAAATACAATAAGCTATTTTCTGATAAAATAATGTAATAATGCATGCATGTGCCATAATTGCAAAGTCATTGCATTTGTAACTCAAAAATATAAATATGGATATTTGTGAAATAATTTAAGCTTAATATAAATATAAATAGCAATATTTAGCTATGAAATTGTTACAAAGTCATTTGTGATGCAATTTGTAATTATTCATATAAATACAATACAGGGATAAATTAATTAAAAATCACTAAAAATGTAAAAATTGTGGAAAAATACCAATTGATGCTAATGCATAATTTTGAAGGTATATATGCATTTTAAGGATATTATAGGAAACAATTGGGTATCAACATCTGCCCCTCTTTACCCGGGAATGATGAAAAGAGTTATCGGGTAAAGATATGATAGCCAACTTTGACCGAGCGAGATGGTTCGAGATATTTAGGCCGCACTCTGATTTCTGAGATTCCTACATATCCCTGGCTTTACAGGAATCAGCCGTGTGTAGTTCTGGATTCATCGGCGGAATATATCGATGAAGTTATCACAAGAACATACACGAGGTTTTGGAATCAGTGAAAAATAGTTATGGTGAGCGGTCAGGTTCGAAATAGTATGAAGGGATTGGAGGTGAGATTGATTTTATTAGGACGGCGGTTTCTCACCTGATCACCTGCAAGTAAAGATGTACTACAAGCACATATTTGCGTATAAATTTAAACATGATACAAATTCCCTTCGGACCATGGAAAATCGTCTTACGGTTGAGGATGGCGTCCTTAAACCATGATGTCCTGGGCCATGAATTGTTCAGTGAGAGATTCACAGGCCATGAGATGATTTTCTCGAGCCATGAAAATGGTGCCTCCGAACCATGACGCCTTTGAATGATATGCAAATTTGAGAGATCCTTAGGCAATGGCATGATGTCTTCCGGCTTTGAGGATGATGCCTTTAGACTATGACGCCTTCGGACATGTTTGAGATATTTAAGCCCATGAGATACAACAATATGATGATAGGAGCATCAAGACATGGCTTAGTCTTGTATGAAGTTGGGGGGAATGGCTTAGCCCAAAGCAGTGAAATTGGATAGTGCAGGGGAGACAACGCTTAGTCTCGTGAAAGGTTCGGGATAGGGCTTAGTCCCATGCAAAGATTGAGACAAGGCTTAGTCTCATGCAAATGAAATTCAATGCTTAGCCTTATGCAAAGAGGAGGCGGGGCTTAGCCTCATGCAAGGAGGAGGCATGTCTTAGGCTCATGCAAGATGGAAGGCAATGCTTAGCCTTATGCGAATAGGAGGCAGGGATTAGCCTCATGCAAGATTTGGGATAGGGCTTAGTCCCATGCAGATAGAAGGAAATGCTTAGCCTTATGCAAATATGAGGCAGGGCTTAGCCTCATGCGAGATTTGGGACAGGGCTTAGTCCCATGCAGATAGAAGGCAATGCTTAGCCTTATGCAAATAGGAGGCGTGACTTAGCCTCACGCAAGATGTGGAACAAGACTTAGCCCCATGGAAGTAGAAGGCCGCGCTTAGCCTTATGCAAATGTGAGGCAGAGCTTAGCCTCATGCAAGTGGAGACAGAGCTTAGTCTCATGGCAGATTTGGGACATGGCTTAGTCCCATACAGATAGAAGGCAATGCTTAGCCTTATGCAGATAGGAGGCAGGGCTTAGCCTCATGCAGGATTTAGGACAAGGCTTAGTCCCATGCAGATAGAAGGAAATGCTTAGCCTTATGTAGATAGGAGTCAGGGCTTAGCCTCATGCAGGTGGAGACATAGCTTATTCTCATGCAAGATTTGGGACAAGGCTTAGTCCCATGCAGATAGAAGGCAATGCTTTGCCTTATGCAAGTAGGAGGCAGGGCTTAGCCTCATGCAGGATTCGGGACAAGGCTTAGTCCCATGCAAATAAGGCAAACAACAAATGGTAGCAAAGTTTTCTTAGCTGGTAGTAGATTCAGTATCGTGGTTGTCATGAAGATTGTATTCCGAGGTAGCAGAGTATTCCGAGGTGTGCATGTTCCTCGTTCCTGCATTAAAAGAAAAATCGTAAGTCCCGTAATGGAGGAGGTCGGTTCGTGCCTCCTTCGGATTGCATGACTTGCTTTGCTTGGCCTGAAGATCCTGTTCAAATCATTGGAGTAGCGTTTTCTAAACAGAGTTATTTCACAAGCAAGCATGCATAATTTTCAAAGACGTAGTAAAGTATATTTTTAAGAAATTTGTTAGATAAATTAATGGTTGTGACACGATCCGAGACATTGCAACTTATCTTGCTGTAGAATTGTGAGGGTCCTCCTCAAAATCATGCCCTAGTTAGCGGGACAAACATTTATGACTGCGGTACATGCTGTGATCGGCTGAACTTGCTTCGGAATTTTGAGGGTCCTCCACAAAGTTCTGCCCCAGTTTCTGATTACGGGGAGGAATAAATTTTTTTATTGAATAGTGACTGAACCCACATGGCTGCCTACGTATCCCCTCTTAAACGGGAATCAATTCGAGCGTATTTTGATTTAGATCATTTGCCGAAAACATAAATAACCACATATAGTATCGCTTGACTACATCTGAATTGATCGGTTTTGGCCAGACTTCTCCGTCCATTTATGCAAGTATGAGGGCTCCTCTTGTCAATACCCTGTGAACCATGTAAGGACCTTGCTAATTGGGAGAGAATTTCCCTTTGGTTTCATTGTGATGCAGAAAGATCTTCTTCAACACTGACTTCCCGGTGTGAACTGTTTCGGCTTGACTCTTTTGTTGAAGGCTCTGGACATTTTGTTCTGATACATTTTCCCATGACACACTGCACTTATCCCCTTTCCGACTATGAGGGCTAATTGCTTATAATGGCTCCTGATCCATTCGGCGTCGCTAAGCTCAGCTTCTTGTATGATCCTCAAGGAAGGAATCTCCACTTTGGTAGGAATAACTTCTTCTGTACCATAAACCAGTAAGTAGGGAGTTGCCCCCGTTGATGTGCGGACTGTGGTACTGTATCCCAATAAAGCAAATGGCAGCTTCTCGTGCCACTGTTTGTGATTTTCTACCATCTTTCTCAGTATCGTCTTGATATTCTTGTTGGTGGCTTCTACAGCTCCATTCATCTGAGGTCTATAGGCTGTGGAATTCTTGTGCTTGACTTTGAAAGTCTGACACATGGCATTCATCAGATCACTGTTGAGATTGGAGGCGTTGTCAGTGATGATTGATTCTTGAACTCTGAACCGACAAACAATCCGATCACGGAAAAAATCTGCCACGACTTTCTTAGTCACTGCCTTGTAAGATGCTTCTTCGACCCATTTGGTGAAGTAATCAATAGCTACCAAGACGAATCGGTGCCCATTTGAGGTGGTGGGATCGATTGGACAAATGACATCCATTCCCCAGGCGGCGAATGGCCAAGGTGAGCTTGTTGCATGGAGCTCATTTAGCGGCACTTTTATCATATCGGCATGTACTTGACATTGGTAGCACTTTCGGACATACTGGTTGCAATTTGTCTCCATGGTCATCCAGAAATAACCGGCCCTAAGTATCTTCTTGGCCAAGGCAAAGTCATTCATGTGCGGGCCGCAGGTCCCAACATGTATCTCCTCAAGTAGTTTGTATCTCCTCAAGTAGTTTATATGGGGAAAATATGTTTTTCCAGGATATGATCAATGAAGTTCTTGTCGGGATGTTGTATCATGGATGACAAAGTGGCCAATGCATCAGCAAACTCGTTCTGAATCCTGGGAACATGTCGAAACTCTATCTTCGTGAACCTCTTTCTCAATTCCTGCACATGGTGCAGATATGGTAATATCTTGGAATTTTTGGTGGCCTATTCTCCTTGTACCTAGTGCACAAGCAGATCTGAATCACCGATTACCAGCAGCTCCTGAATACTCATGTCGATGGCCATGTTGATTCCTAGGATGCAAGCCTCATATTCTTCCATGTTGTTGGTGCAGGGAAATCTGAGTTTAGCACATACCGGATAATGTTGGCCAGTTTCCGATACCAGGACAGCTCCACTGCCGACTCCTTTTAAATTTTCTGATCCGTCAAAGAACATCCTCCAACAGTCATAAAACTCAGCAATATCTTCTCCTATGAATAACACCTCTTCATCAGGAAAATACGTTTTCAGGGGTTCGTATTCTCCTTCCACAGGGTTCTCAACAAGATGATATGCCAGTGCCTATCCTTTGACTGCTTACTGAGTCACATAAACAATGTCGAACTCACTCAATAGGATTTGCCACTTAGCCATCTTGCCAGTAGGCATGGGCTTCTGAAAGATATATTTCAAGGGACCCATCCTTGATATGAGGTATGTTGTGTAGGCACAGAAGTAATGCCTCAGCTTCTGAGATATTCGGGTCAGAGCACAACAGGTACGTTCTAACAGAGAGTACCGCGCTTCATATGGGGTGAACTTCTTACTCAGGTAATAGACAACATGTTCTTTTCTCTCTGTCTCGTCGTGCTGCCCCAGAACGCAGCCAAAGGCTCCATCTAGCACTGCAAAGTAGAGTAGGAAAGGTCTACCTGGCTCTGGCCAGACCAAAATTGACGGTGTTGATATGTACTCTTTGATCTTGTCGAAAGCCTTTCGACAATCTTCGGTCCAACGGGTTGCAGCATCTTTCTTCAACATCTTGAAAATTTTCTCACATATAACTGTGGACTAGGCTATGAACCGGCTGATGTAGTTTAGCCGTCCTTGAAAACTCATTACATCTTTCTTACTCTTCGGCGGTGGCAGCTCCTGGATGGCTTTGAGTTTTGATAGATCCAATTCTATCCCTCGGCGGCTGACAATGAAACCAAATAAATTTCCAGCAGGAACCCCCAATGCACACTTTGCAGGGTTTAATTTCAGGTTGTACTTCCGAAATTTGTCGAAGAATTTCCTCAAGTCTGCTATATGATCCGTGCCTTTCTTGGATTTGATGATGACGTCATCCACATATACCTTGATCGCCTTATTTATCATGTCATGAAAGTTGGTAGTCATAGACCTCATGTAGGTGGCCCCAGTGATTTTTAGGCCAAACGACATCATCTTGTAGCAGTACACCCCCAAGGTGTAATGAAAGTCGTTTTCTCAACGTCTTCTTCGTCCATCCAAATATGATGGTGAACGATGAAACAATCTACAAATGACTAGAGTTCATGCTTGTGACAATTGTCGATTAGGATGTGTATGTTTGGAAGCAGGAAATCATCCTTCAGGCTGGCCCTGTTGAGATCCCGATAATCAACACAGACCCTGACCTTCCCATCCTTCTTTAGAACTGGCACAATGTTGGCTAGCCAAGTTGGATATTCAACTACCCTGAGAACCTTGTCTTTGATTTTCTTAGTGACTTCCTCCTTGATTACCAGAGTCATATCATGCTTGAATTTCCTGAGTTTCTGCTTCACTGGTGGACACGTCGGGTTTGTGGGCAATTTGTGAGGTACAATGGATTTACTTAAACCGATCATATCGCCGTATGACCATGCAAATATGTCCTCATACACTTTCAAGAACTGTGTGTACTCTTATTTTCTGATGGCGACAAGTGGATGCTAATGCAGGTTTCCTTGACAGTTTTAGAATCTCCCAAGTTGGTTATTTATGTTTCGTCCAGGTTGGAGTTAGGCTTGTTTTCAAAGTCTTCTACTTCTTTGACAATTTCCTCGGGTATGACATATTCTTCCTCCGAATCACTATCCTTTTGTTACGTTGTCTCATTACATGTCACAATTGTCGGTTCATGTATAGATAAAGATATGAGAGAAAATGGTAATAGTAAACATCGATTCATTTAAAGAATCAAACAAATGCGACTTTTCACTAATTAAAACAACATTTTGGAATATTATTTAAAACAAAAATGCAAAAAGGGGAAATAATCATCATCATCTTATTTTTCAGAGAGTAAAATAAATAACGATGTTCAGCCTTGCTACCCCGGGACTCTTCGGGCCTTGGATGATCTGATAGTCTAATTCTTGAGGAATGATCCTCTCTCCATAGCTTGGATGGTAGGGCCTTCCTCCTCCCCATCCTCAACAATTACACAACAGTCCATGTCATCATCCTTGGGGAACAGGTTCCTTAAGGCTTCCAGTGCTTCCTCTTCCTCTGATCCCCATATGACGTCGGTCTGCTAGAAAGTCTGACTCAGGTGTGGTACAGGCTGCTCAAGTGGATAGTACAGACCACGCCACGGTGGTGGCCAGTTTCTATTCTCTTTCCATGTGTATCTGTATCCTAGCCCAAAAGTGGTACCATAGCGCTTTGGCTGTATTGTTTTGGTGATGCCTTGAAGATTTTTTCCAAGACCCGTGTCAGGCTCATACCCTCTCCAGTTCATCATGCTTGCTAGCTTGTTATCCCACCACTTATCTTTGTTAATTACATTGACCCTCTCGATATGATGATAAGTCTCTCCCCCTAGCCTTCTTCTATTCTCAACCACCGGGATGGTCTGATGAGTGTAAATGGGGTTGCTCCCGTCTCTATGGATAATCACTTCTTGATGGTTACACTCAAACTTCACTTCCTGATGCAAAGTTGATGCCAAAGCCCCAGCGGTGTGTATCCATGGTCGTCCCAATAACAGATTGTATGATGCAGATATGTCCAGCACATGGAACTAGACGTCAAACCATGTAGGCCCCATTTGTAGACAGAGATTAAATTCCCTGATGGTAGCTCTTTGAGACCCATCAAATGCCTTCACGTTCATAGTCCCTTCTCGTATCTCGTGCAGGTCTTTGCCCAAGCTCTTCAGTGTTGTCAATGGGAAAATATTGGGACTAGATCCCCCATCGATCAGAACCCTAGTAATAAAATTGTCTTCACATTGCACTGTGATATGCAGTGCCCTGTTGTGATTCAAACCCTCAAGTGGAAGCTCGTCCTCGTGGAAAGTGATTTTTGACTCTCCAACACCTGCCCCACTATATTAGCCATTTCTCCGTCGGTGATGTTGTTAGATACGTACGCTTCACTCAACACCTTTAGGAGAGCATTCCTGTGTACTTCTGAGTTCTGTAGAAATGACAAGATAGATATCTCAGCAGGAGTTTTGTTCAGATGATCGATGACCGAATACTCCCTTGCTTGTACTTTTCTCTAGAGGTCATCTGGGCCTGTTTCAATAATGGACGGTCTTTTAGAGGCATGCTTGCTGGATTTTCCCAAATGCTGCGGTGTATAGACTCTTCCAGGCCTAGTCATCCCTTGCGCAACACTAGATTCTTCCGTTTTGGTATTTTCTTTTCCTCTAGCTTCAACCACATAATCCCATGGTACAGTCTTGGTGTTGAAAGGCGATGTGGTTGATACTGTCTCTGTAAATGGTGCAGCTACTTCCACCTCGAATGGAACAGGTGCAGTTGCAGGCGGTGCTACCTCACTTTCAAATGGGACTAATGCAATTACCTCGACCTCCACTGGTGGCTGTATCTGCACTATGATGGGGTTAAGTGTGACTTTAGGTTTCTTGGGATCGTCACCCTCTTTGATAAGTCCAATTGATCCCTCTGGATCCCATCCCTCATCTATTTTTATCACGTTGATACCTTCACCCCTATGATGGAGGGGGTTGTTGCAGACATTATGCGTAGCCTCCTTTTCCTGGATGACCTTGTTGTCAATCAAGGTCTGGATCTTTTCTTTCAGTGTTCGACATTCGTCAATGGTGTTCCCTTTCATGCCAGAATGATATGTACAAGTCTTATTTGGGTTGACCCATTGGGATGGGTTCTCCATTGCCACAACAGGGATGTGAGTGACATAACCAGCAACCTTCAACCTTTCATACATCTGGTCGATGGGTTCGGCAATGGCAGTGTATTATTTGGGTGCTCTGCGGTCAAACTCAAGTCGCGGTCTTGGGTAGTTTTGACGAGTTAGAGGTGATTGAAAATGAGATGGTTGGGAGTTATAGGTGTGATAAGCAGTGGCTGGTTGGGAATATCTGGGAGGTGAGGGTTGATATATGGGTGGAGGTGCTGGTTGATATGTGGGTGGAGGTGCTTGGTATGTAAGTGGGGAGGTTTGATATACAAGTAGCGTTTTGGGTTCTTGGGCGACCATTACTGCTCCCACGTCCTTCTTCTTCGATATACCCCCTGACTGCAATGCTTAATTAGTGGCCTGCAATGCCTCAAATTTTGTTACCATCCCGCTTTTTACACCTTCTTCGATCCTTTCACCGAGTTTGATGATATCAGAAAACTTACGGTTTTCAATAACCATCAACCTTTCATAGTACTGCGGATCCTGCGCTTTGACGAAGAACTGGTTAATCTATTCCTCGTCCAATGTCGGCCTGACTTTGGCTGCTTCTGACCTCCAACGAGTAGCATACTCACGAAAAGTCTCAGTAGGCTTCTTCTTAAGGTTCTGAATGTAGAAGACATCTGGTGCATTCTCTGTGTTGAACCTGAATCTGTCCATAAATCAGATGCCATACTCACCTAGTTTGACCATTTCTTAGGATCCTGGATGATGTACCAGGACAAGGCGTCTCCCGTATGACTCCTCATAAAAAGCTTCATTCGGATCCTTTCATCCTTTCCGACCCCAACAAGCTTGTCACAATAGGTCCTTAGATGTACCCTGGGATCACCTGTCCCGTCAAACATCTTGAACTTGGGAGGTTTGTAACCCTCCGGCAGTTCTACGTCCGAATGTATTCATAGGTCTTCACAGTTCAGATTGTCTATCACTTTGCCTCCTTCTACACCCTGAACCCGACTGGTCAACCTTTTGAGCTACTCGGCCAAGTTCTTAATAAGCATGTCCTTCTCAGCAGATTCTGGTGCATAGTATATGGGTTGAGTGGAGTGAGGTAGGGTCTCCACATATATAGGGTTGTTTTCGTGACCCAGAGTTTGGGTATAGTGGTGATCATTGGTGGAGTTATGGGGTTTGGGAATGACAGGTGAAGTATTTTATGGGGTATGGTAGGTGTTTTACTGGTACTGTGGTGGTATTGTTTGATTTTGTGGTGGGGGTAATGTAATGGTGAGGTGCGGGAGGATTCTGTGGGCGCTTGTTGGGTGTGTTTTGAGGTGGTGCGGGGTTTTAGGTGTTTGGATGACTGATGTTTGGAACACTGAGTGAGAAGGATAGGTTTGCTACATTCCGGACATGATCGAGCTCACCCTGAAGTTCTAGTATTTTCTGTTCAAGCCGTGAAACTGCATCATTTGGGGCATGAGTACCCCGACCATTAGAAGTTTCTACATGTTCAACATGTGTGGTGTTTTCTTTTCTGGTGTTGTTCAAATCTTCCATCTTTGCTTTTCCTTTTCCTTTTGGTGGACTAGGAGGAGGAGAAGGTGGAGGGCCCCTAGATCTTGTGTGATAAGCTGATGATGCCAGTATGCACGAACCAACCCTTGGGGTATAGGAAGAATCAAAAGAAAGAAAGAAAAAAAAAAGGTAGCCAAGTCAGTAAGGATTCTGAAAAGAGTATTTGCAGTATTAAAACACGTATCGCGGAAAGGTAAATTCGCGTCCTAATCTGGGATCCTCATTGTGACCGAGGTAGGCCTAGCGACATGGTTATTTGGAGAACTTTGATGCCAATACATGCCTCATTCTAAAATAAAGATAGACGAATCACAAAACGACACTATGATAATAAAGATAAGTCACTATTGCCACTTGGCCTTATTACATTTAGGAAAGCAAATAAATCTAGCCTACATGGTGCCAGAAGGATCTTCCCCGGACTCGATCTTTCTAACTCCATCAACCAGGTTCCCCAGCTTGCGCAGACCCAACAGTAGGTAGGCTCTAGCCAGATGTCCTCCCTCGCTCCCTTCAGCATTATGGTAGTCGTCTATCCTCTTTATTATTTTACCTTCTAGCTCCACCGAACCTCGCTCCAGATATTCTAACCTTCTATTTGAGGTGATAGCCATTTCCTTCCATTCCTTGACCAGCCTCATATTTGTCTCATGTATCTCCCGATGTTCAGTCTCCGAGTCATGAACCCTCTTGCGCAGTCTGTTGTATTTGACTTGGGCCTCGGCATTTTCATCTATGATCCTGTTTTCCCGACTGGTTCCTGGCTTCCCTATCCCATCTAGGTTGTCTTCTAACCATGCTGGGTAGAAGGGTGCACACCCAGCGTGATACTTGGCTGGCTCAATGGTGTTCTTCTCCACAATGATCTTGCAATGACACATATGCTAAGCTTGGCATCTATAAGGGATGTCGTCGTCTTGAAAGTCTTCTCTGAAATGGCTCATCTTTGTAACCCGAGGTATGACCTGCTTCCTGCCTGCTTTCCTCATAACCTGGATGGGAACGTAAGTGTGTATTCCTCTTGACCCAATCAACACTATGTGAGAAGCGTCCCTCGACCTAATGATGAACTCGTCAGTTTGGAACCATTCAAACATCCACTGTACCTCCTCTTCGGTCATATTGTTGAAGAGCTCTACCCATTCTTTGGCACTTTACGGTTGAGCAAACATGTCCGAAATGTAGGTCATCCGCTTAGGGTGATGGAAGGCAATATTATCTTTCCAAGCCCTTCGTGGAAATTCCTGGCGATACTGACCCTTTTGAAGATGCTCCAATAACCACAGATGTAGTAGCAAATTGCAACCCTCGAAATGCTTAAACCCTTGTTGGCAGCGGTCCAAAGACTAGTAGATGTCAGCTATGATCATAGGGACTATGGTGTATGTTTGTCCCTCCATTAAATTCTTGGCGACCATGCCCAGTCTAGTGTGGATTCTTTCTCTTTTAATTGGGAACACTATCAGACCCAAGAAGCATACAATGAATACAAAAACTCTGCGATGGATGTGACCCAGAGAAGTTATAGAAAAATCATCATGGAACATACGGTAAGACTTGCTATGACCGTATCTCTCATACAATAATCAAAGGGTATATATGACTTCTTCAGGCACTCCAAGTCAACATTCTTTTTCAAACCCATCATCTTTAGGAACCCTTTACCAGTGCGTTTCTCTTGTACCAATAGTCCAGGGCTGTCCCAAGGTAGTCCAGCAAATCCACTGCTTTTTTCCAGGAGCGGTGTCATTTCTATATCCCCAAAACGAAACACGACTCTCTCACTATCCCAGAATAAAGTCCCAACTTCAATCATCATGTTGTTTGGCTGAATGTCTAGCAGGGAAGGTAAATTGCCCAAGTATTTTTTCACATGTTTCTTATCACTCGAAGGAAGGTCTTCCCACCAATCTAGTAACAATGGTGGTATGTTGCTGACCATGCTGAATCTGGGGACCTCGTGCCTTATTTCTGCAAAACAAGAAGGGTTAGGCCCTTTCCCCAACCTGATTCGATTATTTATACATTCATGATTAGCATATTGGCATTTAGTTCTCCAAATTAATTCACAAAATGTGGTTGTGTCCGTTGTAGTTATGGAAACCCCAGTGGACTTTGGATAAGGCTCGTCTTAAAGGGTTATTATGTGGATAGCATATTACCCGGCTAAGTTTGACCATGATGCATGCACAATTATAATAAGAGTAAGGTCACTATGGGGGTCTAGACTGGTACCATCAAGGGGACAACTTGAGGGGGAAAGTCACGGAACCGTCAGCTGCACCGCTGATCGACTAGTTTTACCGCAAATAAGCCTTTTCGAATTTAAGGGTAATATACTGGAAGAGCGCAACCACTCATCAAGCGTTGCTATAGGATTGTTTAGGAACGAGTGGAATATGATGTTGAACATGATTTATGCAACAGTAAATAACAGGTTGTCATGTATTTTCACGTTAGAAAAGCAATAAATACAGTATTTATAATTGAAAGACGTTAAGAGGGAAAACAAATAAACAAGTCAGTTTTGCATTGAGAAAATAAATACTTGAAAATAAACAGTCAAGTTCACATGCAGGGAAAGGGAAATGGTAGTATTAACAAAGAAAAACATGTTTAGACTAATCCAAAGAGCAAATTTGTTATGGTAAAAGCCTAAAATCCCCAACAGAGTCGCCATGCTGTAGCGCCCCTTTTTTCCTCGCGGAGTCCGGGTTTCGACATTTTGGGACAACTCACTTCCTTTTGGGAAAGGGATATAGAATTTGAAGAGTCGCCACCTAACAGTTTTAAGGTGCGTTAGGGCATCTATTGCAAATAACTCATTTAAACTGTTTTATGCTACCAGAGATTGGGTAAGGTCTTGAAATTACCTTGAGGGGATAGTGTTAGGCACCCCTCGAGGTCCACAACAGTGGGTCCCGACCAAACTCATTTTGTGAATTAGCCATTAAACAAATAAACAGTCTAAGCACACATATGTAGAAAAACTAATAAGATAAGGGAAGTCCTAGGTTTATTAGCCTATAGGATCATATCTGTGCAATACCCAGTAAACCTTTCTCAACTAGAGGAGTTACACGTGGAATTAGCGCACTAGTCATCATATCCTTTTACTATCGAATTACCCTCCCCGTATCGGTTATACAAGCGATTCTGATTAAACGAACTTTATGCGTGCATTACCCGTCCCTTCGTTATGGCTCTGGAGGTGTTTAGGACCTCTAATTAGGAAGTTCTAGACTCTTCTAAGGTACTTAAAGGAGAAAATCTAAGCGACAATAAAGAACAAACAAGACTGTTAAGTAAAAGAAAAGTAAAGGGCACATGTTTACCTCCACAAATAAACAGACAATTAGCATGTCTCAAATAACAAGATTTCACATATTTCAGAAAGAGTCCTAGAACAGAATATATAGGTGAGCACAATAAACACAATGTAACATTATGTTAAAGTGAGGCAATGGAAACCTAATCAGTTTTCCTACTTATTTTAGGACCTCTTGAATATGGGGAGTTCACAAATAAATCAAGCAAAGCATAGTTTTATAGTTTTTTCTAAGATTTTAATTACCTACAGGCTTGCCTAGACGTGGATCTGAGATGCCCTATGAACATACTGCCTAAATTTAACCAGAATTCTGAAAATGGATTTAAAACAAATAGTTTGAATTTATTACGTCCTATAGGCATGCTTGTCTAGGTGCTAAACATTACGAAACTGGTTTCATACACATTTATCCCTATAACATGATATCTAGGTGTTGAGATTGCTTTTAAACACTCTTATAGATAGGATAGTTACTGATATATAGGATGTAGGCGCAGTTTTAAAGTGAATGAGATAGAAGTCCTAAAGCAGGGTTTCTAATGCACAGAAAGAATGAACGTTTTATTAGACAGTAACAATAACTTAGTAACAGAATTTCTAAGTGGACATGGTTATGCAGAGGCAGAATCTCGTAATGCGCCTATAACATGTTCTCTAGTATGCCAAACAACCATAAAGACATGGTTTCTAATGCAAGCAAATAATCATAATAATCCTAAGGCATGATTTCTAATGCAAGCAATAGTCATAATAAACCTAAGGGCATGATTTCTTCCTGGTCTCCCCACGAAAAGTATATAAGAAACCGTCCCCTTTTTACTAATTTCCCCAATATCTGTTTACAAAGATTATTATTACGGAGCATGTAGCAAATAAATTACAAAAATGAACAAGGCTATGATATAGGCAGCCTGAATAGGCCCAAAGTGAACATGAAAATACCAGGCCCTCAACAGTCGAAGATGCCATAGTCTCATAGTGTCCAATAGGGGTATCCTGGTGCGTCAAAGTTCCCAAGGGCCTCAGGGACCCCGGGAAATGCTCACACCAAGATCCTTTCAAACAGAGAAGTGGTTATGTGCCGTGTAGAAGGGCCAGCCCCAGTGTGCCTGAGTTAGGAGGAATCTCATGGATTCATAGAAGTACACACACTGGAGGGGCAGAATCTTAAGTAATCTAAGAGTAGGAGTGAGAGTGCTTTAAATAGTTGGGATAACTTTTGGAAAAACAATATAGGAGTAAAACATTTAGGAGTGAAAAATACTTTAGGAGTGGAAACAATTTTGAAAGATATGTTAAGAGTGAAAACATTTTTTGGAAGCAATTCTGAGAAGAAGAAAGATTCAACAAGCAATAGCAGTGTCACAAAGCATGATACCACCCAGATTCAAACTTAGTTTATTACTTAATTCTAGGCGAGGGCAAAACAATTTTACAGAGCATAATCAAGGGGTTGGGAACACACAAGTTTCAGAAACACGAAACAAGAGAGCACATTGAGAAATAAGGACATACAAGGGTTAATTGTCATTTAGCAATCAAATTCATGGCATTAGAAAATAGACTACGAATTCAAGGAAATCATACTTGATGCTAAAGTGGTAATAGGCAGTAAAGCATAGAGACTAAGTGTAGAAATGGTCATGCTGAGTGCAGGGGTTTTAACCACATAGTATTGGTCATACCAATTGAAGTTAATCAGATAAAGTAGGGGTGTGAGACACAAAATAAGCATTCTGGTTGAAGGAAGTAAACATGAAAGATGGAAGTACTTGAACTCAAGTGAACATGCTGGTTAAAGTAACAAACAAAAAGAGTGAAACTTAGACATGCTGATCAGGCGGTAAACAAAGTTAACTAGGCAGTAGTTATACTAGTACGGGAAGACATAGCCTTAATATACGTAAAGCAACAAAGAGAACATAGGTTTGAATTTCATAATGACATTGAGATAGGAACATACTAGTTAAAGAAGCAAAAGCAGAAAGTAAAGTAAGCAGGATCCAACAGTCTAGCTTGGGCTTGCAGCCGTCTAGACAAACAATGAGCACAAGTAGCAGAAAGAGAGATGAGAGAAAGTTTGTGTGTGTGTTTTGAACTACTATTGTTTTTTAAGAGGCAGAAGAAGAGTGTATATATAGAACTTAAGGGGTGAATCAAAATAAGGTAAAAGAAACGCAGTTCAATCAATCAGGAGCAATTAATCAGTCATAAAATCAATTCCCATAGAGGAGTCCAGAATAGACCCCTTAATAGAGGAGTCCAGAATAGACCCCTTAATCAATTCCCATAGAGGAGTCAATTCCCTATAAAGATATGAGAGGAATCGAACAATAGTGAAACTAGGGTAATCAGAAAATAACAGAGATGAAGAGAATCGGTAAAAAACCCATGGATTTATACTAAAAGCAAGAGGAAATCCATACTCACAAACGGAAGTGGCCTAACACAGGCCAGTAAACAAATTTTAGGCAAGAACAAGGTTGAATCTCCACGAGATTCTTCTAAGGACTCATGAAATCAAAGAGCCAGGGAGTATAAGAGGCCAGTGGTGGTCGGAGAATGCACAGAAACATCATAGAAGGGAGGTTCTCGCCTGTGATGGCGATTTGGGTTAGGGTGAGTTGAGAGAGAATCAGAGCGGTGAGGGAACGGGTGAAGGCGGAATGAGAGGAATGGTAAGGTTCAGGGTTTATTAGGGATTAATAAGGTAAGTTTAATCGTGGACCGTTGATCAAAAGGATCGACGACCATGATTAAACGGGGTTATTGGGTCGGGTGTATACATATTAGGCTTAAGGGAATTTTGGGCTGGTTTTTTGGGTTAATATTAAAAGGGTTTGGGGTGGTATTAAAAGGGGTTAGTCCTGAAATAAAAGTGGCTATTTGTTAAATACCCAAATAATTGATAAAAATAACTTATAAAAATAATTTATAGATTATAAAAATAATTTACATGCATAGAAATATTTTAAAATAATTAATCAATATTTTAAAAATACAACAAGCTATTTTCTGGTAAAATAATGTAATAATGCATGCATGTGCCATAATTGCAGAGTCATTGCAATTGTAACCAAACAATGTAAATATGGCTATTTGTGAAATAATTTAAGCTTAATATAAATATAAATAGCAATATTAAGCTATGATATTTTTATAAAGTCATTTGTGATGCAATTTGTAATTATTCATATAAATAAAATACTGGGATAAATTAATTTAAAATACCTAAAAATGTAGAAATTGTGGAAAAATATCACTTGATGCTAATGCATAGTTTTGAAGGTATATATCCATTATGAAAGATATTATAGGGAAAAATTGGGTATCAACACCGTTATACTTCGGGAGATCGGGAATTCTAAATTTCTTCGGGATGGGCTTTGGACTCGCACTTGATGGGAATGGCTTTTGCACAAACTTCTTTGAATCTACACCCTTTATAATCGGGGGTGCGCCTGGGATTTGATCAACCCTCGAGTTGTACTCCACCTTTTTGGCGTTAGCTTCTATCTTCTTTTCTCCTGATTCAATCCTCTTTCTGAGGTCCTTGAGCATCTTCATAATAGCGGGGTCGGCTGTTGACCCGTTGTTGCTCGATCTCTATGGTGCCCGTTCGACTCGTGGAGCCATTTCGGGTGATGTTGTTGTTGACCCAAGTCACTGCATGGTTTTGAAGATTGACAAATGTCTACCAAGTTGAACCAGGTCCATCAGGTTATCATAGTGAAACAGACTCATTTGCACGCGAAGAGTCCATGCGTAGGAGATAACATGTTATGTGAATCATCTGGGAACTAAGAGGGTGTCTCCTAAAGTGAAAAGGTTGCAAATTGATAAGAGGTTAGAGTTTGAATTCAGCAAGGATAGTAACAAAGGAAGGAAGTTCATTTTCTGGCTCATATGATATTTAATACAACAAGAAGAACGTTCTCTGCTCTCTAACTTAAACATATCACACATTTATTCTATAGATTTATTATTTTTCATTTATTGTGTTCATTAACTGTTCTTCATATATTACTCATTACTGATCATAAAAGGCTATCCTCGAGGCCCTTCGTACTGTTATCCCTCCATCAATCGTCCCCTGCTAAGTGTACTAGCCCGACCTCGAGGCCCAACTTCGGTCAGCTCGAGACCCCATCTCACAACTGTTTTGTTTGCATATCATCATTGTCCCTTGCTCTTATCTTATTTTTCTAACTCACACTTAGCATTTATTGCTTATCAACTAGTGTTATAATTAATCACATATTTTTAGAACCGCAAAATAAAATATAATTGGCATTACCATGTTCGAGGTAAACAGTTTGGCGCCCACCGTGGGGCTAAAAATAATAGTAATTGTTTTAGTGCTAGTTTACTGAAAAATGCAGGTTATTCTTTACGCTTTTTCTTGTCCAAGAATCTTTGATTTCAGGTCAAAAATGTCTAACTCAGTGAATGCGCACGAAAACAACGGTCCTGAGAATCATGGAGAGAACGGTGTAGTTGTTTCAGGCGCCGGTGTACCACTGTAAAACCCAAAGGACGCACCAGCTCCAATCCCCGTGGATGTGGGCTCACGCAACACCCAACATGTCGATATAAGCTCTCATACCGACGGAAGCGTACGCCGGGAAAGCCGACATGAAGCGCAGAAAACTACAGCTCAGGAGGAAAGAGAAGTTAGCATTCATGTCAATTTGGAAATGTTGCAAGTGCAGCAAGTGGTTATTCATCAGCCACAAAGTCAACAAAAAACTCCAAGCACAACTGATGTTTTATACTTCAATTCCACACAAGAGAGGGGGGTGATTTGTGTGGTGTCTAATTTTTTGAGTGCTGTCTTAGTAGAAGAACCTGGTTCTTCTTGGTGTTCCAACTTCTATTGTTGCGGAATAATAAATGCAGTAAAGTAAAAACATAGAGATTTCTGCGTGGAAAACACCTGGCTCAAAAGGTGAAAAACAACCATGACCTACTCCTCAGTAGGACTTTCACAAACTCTTCACTACAACTCTGAGCCAAACAACATTTACAAAATAAACCCTTTTGTAAACCTAAGACTAACTCTAATCCCTTTGTAGAAACCNGAATTTTGCTTTCAATTCTTGTTTCACTTATGCCTTTGTGCGAACACTTCTTCAATAGGAATACTTCAACATTATATAGAGCCAATAGTTGAGATGTTCTTGTTTAATTCTGTTGCAACTCTTCCTTGGTGGAAGAGTTTGTATTAAACTCAACTTCCTTCCTTTGTTACTATCCTTGCTGAATTCAAACTCTAACCTCTTATAAATTTGCAACATTTTCTCTTTAGGAGACAACCTCTTAGTTCCCAGATGATTCACATAACATATTATCTCCTACGCATGGACTCTTCGCGTGCCAATGAGTCTGTTTCACTATGATAGCCTGATGGACCTGGTTCAACTTGGTAGACATTTGTCAATCTTCAAAACCATGCAGTGACTTGGGTCAACAAATTCCACCATTTTGATGATGACAATCCCTGTGCTTAACCCTGTACAATCTTCAAACACTTTATATTGTTTTAAGCGTTTATCATAGAGAAACCAAGTTCATTTGGTTATAAATATCACTTTGAAAAGTTTGATAAAAGCACTATCTTCCCCCTTTTGGCATCATCGAAAAGTTGCAAAATGATAAACTTACCAGAGTTATTAACAATTACTCATGGCTACTTGGGGCAAATGCAGGTGCAAAACATGATTAATCATCACAAGAAACCAATAAATGTAAGCGCAATAAGAAATTGAGACAAGACAATAACAAAATAACAAAATTCATTGATAGGATCGAAAATCAAACACCATACAGTCAAAAACAAAAAACAATCAAAACCATGAGCAAAACAGAGTAAAAGTAGAAACATAACAAATCCCGGACTGGGTCATAGATGGGGTTTTGGTGTCTTTGGACATCCTAAGGTTGGGTAGGTGCAGATGAGGTGGGGTTCTTGGCTTTAAGGAGAGACAACATTTGGTGAAGAACTCCTTCATTTTTCTCCTTCGCCTTTGCTAGTTAAACTCTGAGAGCATCTCGCTTAGCTTCCACCTCATGAAGGCGAGATTTCAATCTAAGGATCTCCTCATCCTTCATCTCTCCTTCCTGCACCAATGCCCTTACTTTGCTATTGACTGGCTGCTTCATAGATGAACCAGGTTAATCTTCCGGAACATTGACAGTATAATCACAAGTCAGCAAAATGTTCTTCCCAAAATAATCCTAAGCATTAGCCATCTTCGCTTTCTACACAGGAACCTCAAAGTGAGCAAGTACAGTTGTCAGAATAAAGCCATACGGAATAGCATGTACTTTGGTGACATTTACAACCCTGTCCAAGAGTTGAATGATGAAAGCTGGCCAGTTGATCTGTTTTCCCCTATACCAACACTCCACCAAGGTGAGATCCATGTAATTGGCGATGTGGCTTCTTTCTTCTATGGGCAGCAGGAACTTGATGACAAATTCAAAGAATAACTTGTGTTGGGGCCTCATTTCACTCTTGAACACCGGCCTGGGCTCAGCTTCCTCCTCATTCTCACAAAAGAATCTGGTGATGTTGAGAGCTGAGGCCATTCCATCAAGACTAGGCCATTTTTTCCTAGTGTAATCATCGTAGCCTTCAGCCGGTATGTTCAGAATCTCTCCCTGTTCCTTTGCATCAAAAGTGATCTGAATGCCCTTGATTGTGGAAGAAACCCTGACATCCTTCACGACTGCATTACCCATGAACTCCACCAGTTCGTTCCTTCCCAGCCTCCGTTCCATGCGAAGGACCATATTCTTCCACCCCTGCACATCCATTGTATCCAGTAGGTATCGCATCCAAGGTTCCTCGAGATCTTTCAATAACTTTCCCTTAAAATATGTCCTCTTGCTGAACATTGTGACTCTATCAGTCTCCTCACCAACGTCCTTCTCATATCCTCCACTCCACTCTTTATCTTCTTCTTCAACAACCGTCACTTTCTTTGCCTTGGACCTTGACCTTTTAGCAGTACTTGAGGGTGTGGCAGACACAGTAGCTGACTTCTTTGAAAAAGCCTTAGCCTTCTTGGGCTTGGGTGTCTCAACCACAACTGGAGCAAGTTGCTCCTCATCTTAAACCAGGTCCAACGATTCATCATCCACATCAACAGCCTCAACAGGCTCTCTTCATTTGGACTTTCCCTTCGCAGCTTTCTTTTTCTTGCTCTCTCTCAGAGCCTTTTCTAATTTTTCTTCTTATCATTGAAAAATACTCCTAGTAGCACGCACCTTTGGGGAAGGATCATTAGCAGACACTGGAGCTTTTCGTTTCTTGGAAGAAACAGGTGTTTTAGCTTTTTTGAACTTGAGAGTTCTTCTCTTTTTGGGATTGTAGTAGTCTCCCAACCTCTGCAGCATCTCAGCTAGTGTTTCCTCTATAGATGAACCAGGTTCATCTATACCCTGTCTCAAGCTCTCCAACCCCGCTGCTGCTTCCTCAGAAACATTTCTCCCTAAATATGTGACATTTTCTCCAACATGCTCAGGAACGGGACCACAAATAGCCAAAAGGGTGTCGTCCTCCCCAGATCCCCTTACAGAACCTCTGTCTCCCTCACTCTCAAGAATCTTTTCTTTTCCCAATTTTCTACGCCTATTCGGCACTTCAATATCAACAACTGACCCAACCAACAAAAACATGTTCTCAGTAGTAGCAGGTTCAGAAACAACCTCATGATTTCCTTGCTCAGAACTGGATGAACTAGGTACTTCATCCTCATTGGCTGATTTGAAATATTCACTTGATGATTCAGAATCATTATCCTTTTCAGACTGTAGATATTCCTCTAAGAATCTTGCACGAGAGCACGACGCAACAGATTTTCTGGCAAGAACTTTCACACGACGAGCCTGAGGGCTGGGTTAGGGTTAGGTGTGGGTTCAAGAACTGGAGGATTTTTAGGGGTTAAAGATATCTCTGGAGATTGAGAGCTATACACGGATGGGGAATTAGAATCAGACTCATAAAGTCCTTCATTGTAATCACGATTTTGCGATGAAGAAGATGAAGAAGCAAGAGGTGGTGACAACATTGTTATGAACGTTTTAGAGAAGATGAAAGGTTCATCAGTTTTGGTTTGAGAAGAGTGAGATGAACTTGGTTCGATGGTTTAGTTATGAAGAGGGGATTAATGATGACCCTTTTATAAGATGTGGCTAAGAATTTTACAACGGCATAATATTTACTCAAGTGGTAGTCTAATCGATGCAGAACTGACATTGATTAGACGGTTATAAACCCCTAAATTTTGGCTAATTTTAATGTGATATGACTCCTTGAAACTGGTTCAATTTGGATAATTACTTGGAATTTGAATTGAACCAAATATAGATAGAGTCATGCTCATGTATGACTGTAACTAATTAATAAGTGTATGGAGATGAGTATGTACCTTGTCAGTCAGATGAACCAGCATAGATGAACCAGGTTCATCTTGTTAAATTATTTAATTTGCCTCAATTTACAAAGATAGAGAAACATCATTAGTACCCAGGGAATCATATTATAACATGGCAAGAGAGTATGGTAATAAAGACATGATACTGAGAAATGATTTGTCTAGTTAAGTACCTATGTTCATGTTTCTAGCCAAATATTTATTAAATTATTTTTTTCATTTTTGTTTTTCCAATTAGGTGATCTTAATCATCCTTAATTCAAGCTTGTTTCTCTCAAAATGCTCCCTACTCAGTGCTTTAGTGAAGATATCTGCAATTTGCTTATCAGTAGCACAAAATTCAATTAAGATCATTCCCTTTTCATAGTTATCCCTAAGGAAATGGTGTCAAATATCTATGTGCTTATCACAAAAAATAGGAATGCATCCCACATCTATACCAAAGTCCATGAGTTGTTGCTTAATCCACAGCAACTGAGCACAGCATGAGACTGCAGCCACATATTCAGCCTCAACAATAGACAGAGCTACTGAATTTTGTTTCTTGGTGGCCCAAGACACAAGGCAGGAGCTCAGAAAGTGAGCCAAGCCTGAAGTACTTTTCCTGTCAACCAGGAAACCTGCATAATTAGTATCAGCATATCCTACAAGGTCGAAATTACTACCTTTAGGGTACCAAAGGCACAAATCAGTGGTGCCTTTCAAATATCTCAAGATTTTCTTCACTGCAGATAGGTGGGATTCCTTTGGCTTTGCCTGAAACCTAGCGCACAGTCCTACAGTGAACACAATATCAGGTCTACAGGTAGTGAGATATATTAGTGACCCAATCATCCCTCTGTATAGCTTCTGATCAACGGATGAACCAGGTTCATCCACATCCAATTTTGTAGATATGGCTGTGGGGGTGTCTATTTCCTTTGTGTCCTCCATTTTAAACTTCTTGAGTAGTTATTTCACATACTTTTGTTGATGGATCATTGTTCCATTGGGGTTTTTCTTGATTTGCAAGCCTAAGAAGAAGTTTAGCTCACACATCATGCTCATCTCAAACTCGCTCCCTATAAGTATAGCAAATTCCTTACTCAGTTTTTCAGTAGTTGCCCCAAATATAATATCATCCACATATATTGGGACAACCAAGAGTTCTTTACCCTTTTTTCTTTAAGAACAAGGTGCTGTCAGTTTTTCCTCGTTTGTACCCATGTTCTAACAGGAATTTTGATAGCCACTCATACCATGCTCTAGGTGCTTGTTTGAGACCATAGAGAGCCTTGTCAAGTTTGTATACGTGGTCTGGTGACTCCTTGCTTTCAAAACCTGGAGGGTGTTTGACAAATACATCTTCCTTCAGATAGCCATTGAGAAAGGCACTCTTAACATCCATCTTATGGAGAGTGAATTCCATATGTGCAGCAAATGCTATAAGAAGACTGATTGCCTCCAGTCTTTCCACAGGGGCAAAGTCTCATCATAGTAAATTCCCTCTTCTTGACTATACCCTTGAACAACCAGTATGGCCTTGTTTCTTGTAACAGTTCCATCCTCATCGAGCTTGTTCCTGAAGACCCATTTTGTGCCAATCACTGATCTGTCTAGTGGCCTGGGTACCAAGTGCAATAGTTGACTTCTTTCGAACTGATTCAGCTCTTGTTGCATGGCATTTACCCAATCAGTATCTTGTAGGGCTTCACCAATGTTCTTTGGTTAGATTAATGATAGAAAGGCATCAAACGCACATAGATTTTTCAAGGAGGCTCTTGTTTTGATTCCGGATGAAAAATCTGTTATGAAGTTATCAAGAGGGTTAGAACTTTTATATCTGTGTGGTTTGAGCACCAATTGTTCACTTCTTGATGATTCTATGGTGCCTTGTTGTTGTGGAACAGGATTCGGGCCAGGGTTCACACGTTGAGTTCCCCCTGTCATGTTGCTTGGGGTAGTTGGACCTGGTCCATCACCTGTTCCATCTCCCATGGTTGCTTCAATGTGTTCACTGCTTCTCACCAGTCCAAGCTCCTCATCTTCTGGTTCTTTTATCTCAGAAAGAATATTAGTTTCATCAAAGACAACATGCACACTCTCTTCTACACATATAGTTCTTTTATTATACACTTTATAGGATTTGCTATGTGATGAATATCCCAAGAATACTCCCTCATCACTTCTGGGATCAAATTTACCTAGGGAATCTTTTCCATTATTGTGCACAAAACATTTGCATCTGAAAGCCCTAAGATGGGATATGTTGGGCTTTCTCCCTTTAAGTAATTCATAAGGAGTCTTATTTTCTAGTGGCCTGGTCATACATCTATTGATTATATAGAAAGTAGTGTTTATTGCTTCTGCCCAGAATCTATGTGGTAGTTCGCTAGAAAGAAGCATGGTTCGTGCCATGTCTTCAAGAGTTCTATTTTTTCTTTCCACAACCCCATTTTGATGTGGGGTTCAAGGGGCATAAAAGTTGTGGTTGATACCATGTTCATCACAGAACTCAGCAAACTTTGCATTCTCAAATTCAGTACCATGGCCAGATCTTATTGATGCTAGTTGATGTCCTAATTGATTTTGAGTTTTCTTAACAAATGAGGTAAACATATCAAATGCTTCACCCTTAGATGTCAGAAATAAGGTCCAAGTGAACCTTGAGCAATCATCAACTAGCACCATTACATATTTCTTACCACCTCTGCTCAGAGTTCTCTTTGGACCACACAGATCCAGATGAACCAGTTCCAACGTCCTGGTGGTACTGATCATTTACTTACTTTTGAAAGAGGATCTTACATGCTTCCCCCTTGCACATGCCTCACAAACTTTGTCTTCCTTGAACTTAATGTTAGGGAGTCCCAACACTAAGTCCTTAGAGACTAATTTGTTAAGTGGATTTAGACTTGCGTGGCCAAGTCGTTTGTGCCAAAAGAGGGGATCACTGTCCAAAACACTTAAGCAAGTGAGTTCATTTTCAGACAGAGGGGACAAGTCTATGACATAGATATTATTCATTCTTTTTCCATGCAAAATAATTTTTTCAGTAAGCAAGTTAATCACAAAACATTTTGTGGAAGTGAAAGAAACCAGGTTACCTCTGTCACACAATTGTGACACACGGATCAGGCTGTATTTCAAGCCATCTATCAAGTACACATGTTCGATGGAACGTGTTTCATCCTTACCTACTTTTCCAACACCTATAATTTCACCTTTCTTTCCATTTCCAAAGGAGACATTTCCTTCTTTGAGGTTTTCAAGTGAAAGGAATTGTTCCTTGTTCCCCGTCATATGCTTTGAGCAGCCACTTTTCAAAAACCAAATTTGGCTGCTTCCTCTCACTTGTACCTACAAAAGGAAATCAAGGGTTAGTTTTAAGAACCCAAACTAGTTTGGGTCCTTTTCTATGAGAGAACGGATGAATTAAAAATTTTCTACCCCAATTTGGTAGCCAATTTTTCTTTTTAACAAACCTCTCATTTTTTCGACTGGCTTGCTCTATTACAGTACACTCAGTTTTGAAGTGGCCAGTCTTACCACAGTGGGTGCAGATTTTGTTTTTAGGAAGAGTGATATACTTGCTTTTGGGATCCCACTTGGGCAATTGACTCCCAAAGCCAAGCCCTCTCCGGTTGCTACTGTGATTCTCTTGAAGCCATGTCAAGGCATCAGAGGATTTATTCCATTTACAAGTTCGATCTAATTCATGTTTGACTTTGCCAAGTTCTTCTTTAAGTGTTCTTATCTGTTCATCCTTGGCATATATCTTATTTTTTAGTTTTCCCATATTTTCTTCTAACATGATGTGAGAATGATCAACAACCTTTTTACGGGATCCTAGATTCAGTTTTAAGTTTTCAGATTTTAGCTCTAGAATCTCAGTTTCAAGTGGATGAACCTGGTTCAACAAGACATTGTTTTTCTTTTCAGATTCACTTACTCTGATTTCCAGGTTCATGCATTTTGCTTTTAGCATTGCACATTCCTTAGAGAGTTGATCCTTCTCTTTGGTTGTGTCTTCAGAATCATCCATGAAATCAAGTAGTAACTCGGAGAGTTTTTCTTTAGATAGGAACTTTGTTTTGTCTTTAAGATGAGAGATACTTACCTCTAGTTCTTCATGTGATTCCTCATCAGATTCTCCAATTGCCATGAGCGCCTGATCTTCAGTCTCACCATCTTCTGATTCTTCGTCTGAATTTTCCCCCCAAGCAGCAACCATAGCTTTTGTTGTGGTTCTCTTGGGTTGGACCAGTTCCTTCTTCCTGTTCCTTCTTTCATATCTCTCCTTTTCCATTCCAATTCCCATTGAGGACAGTTCTTGATAAGGTGGTCAGTTTTTCCATACTTGTAGCATCCCTCGTTGGTTGGCCTTTCTAGAGCTTTAGCTTTGTTGTAATTTCCTCCTCTAGAGATGCCTTTCTTCCTCATGAGAAAGTTTATGAATTCTTTGGTAATCATGGCCATCTCATCTTCCTTAAGATCTGCTCCCTGATTGATCCTCAGTGCTAGAATCCTCTCCTTCTTTGGACCATCCATATTCATTTTCTGCCTTCTGAGTTCATAGGCAGTAAGGTTTCCAATTAGCTCGTCCAATCTGAGGGTTGCCATATTTTTGGATTCCTGGATAGCAGTGATCTTGCTTTCCCAGGAAATTGGCAAAACCCTTGTCAGGATTTTTTCTACCCTATCTTCTTCAAGAATTACTCTACCAAGAGACTTACGTTTATTTGTCAATGTTGTGAACCTTGTGTACATCTCTTGGATTGTCTCACCTTCTTTCATAGTAAAGTTTTCATACTGAGAGTATAGTAGAGTACCTCTTGATCTTTTTACCTGAGGTGTTCCTTCATGGGCTACTTGCAAGGTATCCCAGATCTCTTTGGCAGTGGTGCAACTTTGGATTCTGCTATATTCATCTGGACCTAGTCCACACACTAGCCACTTTTTGGCCTTTGCATTCTTCTCCCACTTCTTCAGATCCTCAGCTGTGCAGTCAGCTCTAGTCTTTGGTACATGTACACCTTCAGTAGTCTTCTTCATGGTAGCTAGAGGACCATCAGTGACTATGTCCCAGAGTTCATAGTCTTCTCCGATCAGGTGGTCCTTCATCGAAATCGGCCAAAACCCGGCCCCCGGGACCACATCTCAAAACTAGTCAAAAATGAAAGAATTAGAAACCTCATTTTCTCCCGAGTCTAACCATATAACATTCGTCAAAATCGGGATCCGTTTTGTCCCTCAAATCCTCAACTCAAACTCTCCAAAACGCAAGCTCTAACTTCCTCAATTTCACTTTGAAATCATTTATCAAATCCCAAAATGAAGATGGATTCATGAATATAATCAAAACTGAGTAGAAAACACTTACCCCAATCCATGTGGTAAAAATTGCCTCCAAAAACACATCATAAAGCTTCCTTCGTTCGCGAATCATACCTGCGACCCGGGTGCTGACACATATATACCGAATTATCATAAAGCTTCCCCCGTTCGCGAATCATACCTGCGACCCGGGTGCTGACACATATATACCGAATTATCATAAAGCTTCCCCCGTTCGCGAATCATACCTGCGACCCGGGTGCTGAATCATATATATATATATACTGAATTTATCAATAAGCTCGATAGAGGCCATACTTGTAACAGGGATTAATTAACTAAAAATTCAGATGCAACTTTCGACTATTATAATGCTAGCTCAAGCTTAATACGCAACTCAAAGTACGCCTAAAGATACATATAAGAACATAAATCATGCTCGTGAATCCTAAAACTATCCGACATGACATAATAGTAGCTACACACGGACTCTCGTCGCCTCGTGCGTACGTAGCCCCCATAACAATTACACATAGCATACAATTCACCTATGGGGACATTTCCCTTTTACAAGGTTAGAAAGGAGACTCACCTCGCTCTGAAGATTCATAACCGGCTTCCAAGCCCCTCCGACGACACTAATGGATGCACAACGCCCCCAAACTATCCAAATAACGACAATTCAATGAAAATGTACCCTATTGTTTATAACAAATTCAAATTACAAAATTCCCCAACACGGCTCAAAGAAATAACCAAAATGCCCTCGGCCCACGTGCTCGGACTGCGAAATTTCTTGAAGATACTCTCTACCCATAACTCGACTAATTGAATTATACAGTTTACTCCAATATTTATGCTCAATTCGTGGCTAAAAATCAAATTTATCAAATTCTAGGTTTTCTTCAAAATCCCCAATTTTTCCCACAATTTTCATGTTCAAATCCATGTAATAACCTTGTATTTAACTTGGAAATAAATAGAAACATCTTACCTCTTGATGCTTGATGAAAATTCCCCTTTGAAATCCTAAAAAATCGCCCATAGCCATTGAAAATGAGATAAGAAATGCCAAAAACCCGTTTTAAATTAAACACTGCCCAGAACTAACCCTATGCGATCGCACCAACCAGCCTGTGATCGCAAAGGATACTCCCCAGCTCCTCCGCGATTGCATCTCAAGCCTCCCGATCGCACAGGCCAACCTCCAGCCTTCTCCGCAATCGCATTGCACCTCCTGCGATCGCGTAGGCCAAAAATCCAGCTCCCAAAATTTCTTCTCCGCGATCGCACCACTAAGGCCGCGATCGCACAGACCAAAAATCACCCCCCCATTTTCTACTCCGCGATCGCACTACAAGGGCTGCGATCACACAACACACCAGAAACATCAGATGACAGCAGCAACAAAGTAGAGAAAAATTGCCCGAAACCACCCCGAAACACACCCGAGACCCCCGAGACCTCGTCAAATCTCACGACTCAGTCCCATAACATACCACGAACTTGCTCGCGACTTCAAATCATATCAAGAAACGTAGAAATCATGAATCACACTAAATTCAAACTTTATGAACTTGAAATTTCTAACTTTCACTCCCGATGCCGAAACCCGTCAAATCACCTCCGATTGACCCCAAAATTTGCACATAAATCATATTCAACATTACGGACCTGCTCCAACTTCCGGAATCGCATTCCGACCCCAATATCAAGATTTCCACTTCCGGTCGGATTCTTCAGAAACTTCAAATTTCTAACTTTAGCCAAATGACTTCAAATTAACCTACGGACATCCGAATTCACTTCCGATCGCGCTCCCGACTCCATAATTACCATACGAAGCTATTCCAAGTCTCGAAATCCCAAACGGACATCAATATCTATGAAATTCCTTCTAACCCAAACTTAGGAAATTTCTTCTAAAATGCTGATTTCCACAATATACGCCGGAACGCAAGGTTATCCAAAACCCGATTCGGACATACGCCCAAGTCTGAAATAATCATATGAACTTGCTGGAACCTTTGGATCCTGATTCCGAGGTCATTTGCTCAAAATTCCAATCTTACTCAATTTCTCCAACTTAAGACTTCCGAAATGAAAATATTTCCTTCCAATCTAACTCCGAACTTCCTGAATCTCAACTCTGACCATACGCACAAGTTACAATACCTGAAATGAAGCTGTTCATGACTTCCAACTGTTGAACGACGCGCTAGAGCTCAAAATGATCGGCCGAGTCATTACAAATAAGGGAGTATATTCATGTTTTACTGATTATATGATAAAGACTGAAAAACTCTCTGTTTTATTTTATTTTTCTCATACTTTGGTTGTACCGTTATTTAATTTGGAAATTTGGAAACTTACGTGAGAATTGTTATAGTTGAGATCTGGAAAAAAAGTGGTTTTTTTTAATATTAATTGCTATAGATTATTTTTTGTTAGTTTAGGATTTCCTTTTTGCTTTATTATACATTTTTCACATGTTATATTATGAATGCCCCGTCGTAGCCGCGTCACTACTTCATCGAGGTTAGGCTCGGCACATACCAGTATATGTGGTCGGTTGTACTGATACTGCACTCTGCACTTCTTGTGCAGATCAAGGTACCTTCTAGAGCTAGGTGGATGTAGTAGCTGATACTATTCGCATGGAGAAAGGAGGTAGATCTGCTGGCGTCCGCAGATTCCTAGAGTCTTCCTGTTAGTAGCTATTTACTGTCTTACCTCATTCAAAACAGACTTATGTTTTCTTTCAGCCAAATACTTGTAGTATTCTTTAGTAGTTCGTGAATTGTGACTCCAGACCTTGGGTAGTTACATATTTAGCATTAGCTCGTGGTTTGTTTCATTATTTTGAATTTCATTCTTGATACAACTATTGAACAGTATTAGGTTTCGTTTTTCATTTTAAACTCTTTACTTATGTTTAAATAGATTTTAAAAGAAAACGGTTAGTTAAATTTCTAACATTGGCTTGCCTAACAAGTATGGTGTTGGGCGCCATCACGATCCTGAGGGTTGGGAATTTGGGCCGCGACAAGTTGGTATCAGAGC
This sequence comes from Nicotiana undulata, assembly GCA_005239495.1. Classification (NCBI taxonomy): domain Eukaryota; kingdom Viridiplantae; phylum Streptophyta; class Magnoliopsida; order Solanales; family Solanaceae; genus Nicotiana; species Nicotiana undulata. The sequence continues at coordinate 79,947 of ML266662.1, forward strand.
ACTAGGTTGCCTAAGTCTCACAATTCATGAACAAGTTTAATAGAGTCTACGAGATCGGTACGGAGACATCTGTACTTATCTCTTAGAGGCTATAAAGTTAGGAAAAAACTCAATTTTTATTTCTACTCTATCGTGCGATTCTTGTTATCTCTAATACTGATTGAACTCTTCTATTCTATCGCAGATGGCGAGAACATGTGCTTCCTATTCCGGTGACCAACAATCCGGTCCTCCATCAGCACCATCTCCTACTAGGGGCAGAGGCCGAGGCCACGCCAGAGGCCGAGGCAGGGGCAGGACTCAGTCCATTGCTCAGACAGCAGCCCCATCTGCGGAGCCCCAAATAGAGATTAATGAGGGGGTTCCAGCAAAGACTATTCCAGCGGGATCAACTCAGGTTCTAGAGGGGTTTATTGCTACCCAGTGCTTCAGGATGCTTTTGTTTGATTAGTGGGACTATGGAGAGCGTAGCCCAGACAGGCACACTCCCCGTGACAGCATCCGTATCTCAGGCTGGAGGAGGGCTCCAGACTCCTGCTACCCTGTCACGACCCAAAATCCATTGAGGTCGTGATGGCGCCAGAAACCACTGTCAGGCAAGCGAACAGTCAATAGTTGATTAAAATTCCCATTTTTGCATTTTGAAATCGTTCCTTATATTTCATTATATAGTAATCAATAAAAATTTACTGAGTAAATAACGATGTTTTATTAATTCATTTAACAAATACATTCCGAATCATCCTAGAACCCGGTGTCACAAGTGCATGAGCAAATTTCTAAGAATTATACATGTACTACAGTACTTGTCCGGAGTACAAACTGGACAAGGAATTTAAAATAAAATACAATACATCTGAGGGAGACTCTGTTGGCCGCAGGTCGTCTCCGGATGGTGCAGCTCGTCTATGTCTCCAAGTCAGCCACATCTCTGCGTCAATCAAGGCCACTAGATATGAATGTAACTGTGCAATAAAAATAGATAGCAAGTGTAACATGAGTACGAAAACAACGTGTACTCAGTAAGTATCCCGCCTAACCTCGAAGGGGTAGTGACGAGAGGATGAATTTGACACTTTCTAGAGATCAATTTAATAACAATCAAAGGTGATACTAAGCACGGATATCATAGGTAATTAACATATAGTGATAGCAGATAACAACTTCTTCCATATTTACAAATTTTAAGTCTTCTTCATTTAATTTGACAAAACTCAAGGCCAGTAAACAATTAAAATTCACAGAAAAATACGCAGCAAATATCATGCGCAAGTATGCCGAGGGCCGAACGGCTCGAACCAACGATAAATGTAAACTGTGCACTGCCGAAGGGTCGAACGACTTGAACCATAGATGCATCTAGTAAGTACTTATTCTTCGGAGCGGTTGGAAGAGATATATATTTGAGATATTGTTCGCCTTCACGGTGTGCCCGTGTCTATAATTTCTGATCAAGGTACGTAGTTTACCTTGCACTTTTGGAGGGCAGTTCAACGTGAGTTGGATACGCGAGTTGAGTTGAGCACAACATTCCATCCTCAGACGGACGGGCAGTACGAGCGTACTATTCAGATAATGGAGGATATGCTCCGCGCCTATGTTATTGATTTTGGAGGTTCTTGAGATCAGTTCTTGCCGTTAGCAGAGTTTGCCTACAATAATAGCTACCAGTCGAGCATTCAAATGGCTCCCTACTAAGCATTATATGGTAGACAGTGTAGATCGTCAATTGGTGGTTTTAGTTGGTAGCGGCTCGGTTATTGGGTACACAATTAGTTTAAGAGGCCTTAGATAAGTTCAAGGTTATACAGGATCGACTTCGTGCAACTTAGTCCAGGCAAAAGAGTTATGCCGACCGTAATGTTTGTGATGTGGCATTCATGGTTGGAGAGAGAGTATTATTTCGGGTATCATCCATGAAGGGTGTTATGAGATTTGGGAATAAGGGCAAGTTGATCCCTAGGTATATCGGTCCATTTGAGATTCTCGAGCGAGTGCGTGAGGTAGTTTATAGACTTGCGTTACCTCCAGGGTTATCCTCAGTTCATTCGGTATTTCATGTGTCTATGCTCCAAAATATAATGGTGACCCGTCCCACATGTTAGATTTCAGCTCTGTCCAATTGGATAAAGATTTAAATTATGAGGAGGATCCGGTAGCCATTTTAGACCGACAAGTTTTTCAATTGAGATCAAAGAGTTACCCTTCAGTTCGAGTGCAGTGGAGAGGTCAGCCCTTTGAGGCAGCTACTTGGGAGTCGGAGTCAGACATGCAGAGTAGATATCCTCACTTGTTTTCTGGTTCAGGTAATTTTCAATGTCCATTTGAGGACGAACGTTTGTTTTAGAGGTGGAGATTGTGATGACGCAAAGGGTCATCTTATAAATCAAGACACTATTCTGGGCTCATGAGCTTATAAAGACTAATTGCTGAGCGTGAATCCGGAAGGCTTTCATGTGAAAATATGAGAAATTGTAATTTTTAGAGTTAAAATTTTGTTTTAGTTGACTTTGGTCAATATTTTAAGTAAAAGGATTCAAATCTGTGCTTCGACAATCCTGGGAGGCCCGCACTAAAATATGGGACTTGGGCGTATGTCCGAAATTAAATTCCAAAGTCTCTAGCTTTAGAAATTAATTTTTGAAGAAAATTATTTTGCTGGATTTTTAAGAAAATAAAAAAATGAATTAATGTGTGAACTCGTTGGTATCAAGCCCGTATTTTTGTTTCGAAGGCCGATACAGGTTTGTTATGATATTTAAGTCTTTTCTGTGAAGTTTGGTGAGAATAGGAGTTGATTTGACGTGATTCGGACATCCGGTTAAGAAATAGTGAAATTGAAGTGTTCTTGAGAAAAATCAAGAGTTTTGAGGTTAAATTCGTAATTTTTGATGATTGGATCACATGAGAAAGTCCGTATGATATTTTTAGACTTGCGTGCATGTTTGGTTTGGAGCCCCGAGGGCTCGGGTGAGTTTCGGAGAGGCTACAGAGCGTTTAGACTTAGGAAAAGTTTCATAGCTGGTGTCTGGCGTCGGTCCAGGCCTCTCATCTCGCATTTACGAGATCAGGCTTCGCAATTGCGAAGTTAGCAGGGCCTGGGAAATGCGATAATTTTGTCGCAAATGCGAAGAAGGCCTGGGAAGGCCATCCTCGCAAATGCGACTCTATGGCCGAAATTGCGAAGGCCTCCAGAAGTCACAAATGCGACATTTTCGTCGCAAATGCAACATCTTCGTTGCAAATGCGAAGGAAGTAGTAAATTCGAAGGGTTCGCAATTGTGAACCCCTGACCGCATTTGCAATAACTGCTACCTGTTAAGTGGGATTTTAGACGGGATTTTTACCCATTTTTCAATTCTCCCTAAACCTCCATAGGCAATTTTCAAAAGACCTAAACTTCTCCATATCATTGGTAACTGAATTCCTAACTAATTCCTTTCAATCCATAACAACTTTTAACAAGATTTCAACGTAGAATCTAGAGTTTTCATGGTAAAAATTTCGGATTTTTTAGTAGAACTTAAGAATTTCAAAATTTTGGAATTTAGACCTCGAATTGAGGTCGGATTCCAAAACCAATTGTATATCCGGGCTCATGGGAGAATGGGTAAACGGGGTTTGGTCCGAATCATGAGTTTAGACAAAGCGGGCTCAGGGTCGATTTTTGTCTTTTGATGGGAAAACATAGGAAAAACACGACTTTTCATCAAAGTTAATGCCTTTAGAAATAATTAATGATATTGAACCAATTGTTATTAGATTCGAGCGGGTTAGAGGCAATTCTAAAGGAAAAGTTGTGCTAGAGCAGTGGATTGCTTGTGAAATCGAGGTAAGTGTTTCTTTTAACCTTGAATTGAGGGAACAGGAATCCCCAACTTAAATGCTATGTGAATTTTCATGTGTGTGGTGTATAGGTGAGGTGACGAGTATTTATGCACCACCAAACTATATGTTGAACATGATCCCTTCCTAGTTCCCAATTTGTTTGATTCATGTCTTGATTGTTTTCATGATTTTGATGCCTCCATGTCCACTTGTTTCGTCAACTTGTTGTTAAATATTGTTTCAAGTATTTTGGAAGTGTTAGTTATTCCCTTGGCTTCATTGTGGTACATAAAAGGTTGAGTTGGTTCACAGCATTTTACGATACATTCCGGTTGGTTTCATTGTGAAATGATAATTAATGAAGTTTATGAATAGTACAACTTTCTGTTTACAATTGTTGAGACAAAAATATTGTGAAAGGCCTTGACCTAAATTGTGAAATCTTTTTTTTATAAATAAAGAGATGTGATTGTCTGGTGGGAGCGGGTTGTGTCTCTCCCCCTTTTCCTCGCGAAATCGAGTTTCGAGATTCCTGAGACAACTCCCTTCCTTTTGGGATGAGGTATTTGAAGAGTCGCCACCTAACGGATTAAGGTGCGTTAGGGCACCTAGAGTTGTTAACTCATGAAACTATTTTGCATTACCAGAGATCGGGTAAGGGCTCGAAATTACCTTGAGGTGAAGGTGTTAGGCACCCCTCGAGGTCCACAACGGTGGGTCCTGGCCGAACTTAATTAAGCAAATTAGTCTTAAAGGAGAATAAAACAATTTAGACAAATACAAATTATTTTAAACAGGATTAAAGGGGTCCTAGGTTTCTTAGCGTATAGGATCATTCCATGCAATACTTTGTAACCTCCCAAGTTGGGGTGCTACTCATAGTATTAGTGCACCGGTCATCATCTCTTTTACTATCTTTCAGTTGTTACCTAAGCGTTCTAATATCTTCTTCCTCGTTCTTTATGCGTTCACTACCCGTCCCTTACCTATGGTCTTGGACGTATTTATGACCTCTATTTAAGGTGGTTCTAGACTGACCTATGTTACTTAAAATGAGAAAAGCTAGGGAACAAACACAATTCAGATAGGACTTTCATGTAAGGAACAAATAAGGGGATCACATTGACCTTCCCAAGTAGACAACAAATGCACGCAATTGAATCAACAAACTTTATTAATTTAGGAATCCTATAGGCAGGATATCTAGATGAGCAGAAACAAAATATAAATTTGTTAAGGCGAGCATCGGGACCTATCAATTTGCCTACTAATTTTATTAGGCTTTTAATCTGGGCACTTTCAGGCAGCAACATGTCACAATTTTAGGCCTAGAAATATTAGCGACCCTACAGACTTTCCTAGGTCAAACTTAGAACTGATTAACAGAATCCTATAAGTATGGTTTCTATGAATTTTATTAATTATAGACCTATAACATGGTTTCTAAGTGAATTACTGATTTAAACTCATAAAAATAGGTTTTATCACTTTTAAATCCTATATCATGCTTTCTAATTAATTTAAACCCCTATAGGCAGGATTTTTAAGTTTATAAACTGATTTCACCCTATAGGAATGATATCTATTAGTTTAAATGCTATAGACATGACTTCTAGGTTTTGAAACCGATTCCCTTTTTTACTCCTATAGGCATGGTATCTAAGTTGAAACTAATTTTTATCTCCTATAGGAATGATATCTATTAATCATATGTGGGCAGAATTTTAAGCAATTTGCCAGGAAAATTTATTAGTTCAAACAAATAGAATCCTATAGACATGGTCACTAATGCACGTTGAGTTAAAAGTATGTGGATCCTATGAACATGATTTCTAAGGCAGAAAGCCTATGAACAAGATTTTTAATATGCAAGTGTAAAAAAATACAGAATTAGACAATTAGAAATTCCTATAGGCAGGATCTCTTAAACAAGTAATAGCACTCACATGATTTGATCAACATAATTAAACCTATAAGCATGATTTCTACCCAAGTTTAACAAATATAGAAGAAAACCCCCCTGATTTTACTATTTAGCCCCAATATGTTTATTACAAAGATTATTACAAGGCAGAATGAATAAATTACATAACAATATCCATTACAATATAGGGGGCCTTAGCAGGCGCAATCTAAACCTGGCAACCTGGCCTTCGAACATAGCAACTCGAAGTGGGATCATGTGGTCACATGGCAATTAGAATCATGCTGAGGATTTGAAATAAACTAACCAAATAAAGCATATAGAACAAAATAGGATAACATGAGTTAAAGCATACGGTTGAGAAGAAATAAAACAGGAATGCAATAGCAATTTGAATCCAGTGAATCGAGCCTTGGCTTTCAGCGAGCCAAACAATGCAGAAATAAGAACAATAGAAAGAGAAAGCTTAAGTATTTGAGAACAGTGAGTTTGAAATTTATAAAGTTGTTCAGTGAAGAAGTTGTAAAACATGTTTTGAAGAAGTTATTTTGCAAGGGGTTGGCAAGCGTATTTAAAATCAGAACAAGGGAAGGGTTTTTATAGCTTAAAATAGAGTTGTATACGGGTAAAAACCGGAGAGTCCGATTTTATGGTCATTATGGTATTTTATAGTTCGGCTTCAGAAGGCTCGAGGCAGAACTCGAGGTTTTACCCTGAGGGTTCCCTATGCTCGACCTCGTGGTAGTGTAAATCGGTGGCTATCATGGACAAGCGGGAAACTTCCAAAAGGCACGGGGTTAGAGTTGACCAGGTCTGCAAGAATAGTACAAGTCCGTACCGTGACATTAAATAACTGTACCAGCTGCATGTCTTTGTAATAAATGCTTATGTACTATGTTGGGATTCCCCCTCATATATAAAGGAGAACCTTGTCATTTCTTGCATTCATGATATTCAATAAAAGAACAAGAACATTCTCTGCTCTCTAACTCAAACATATAATAATGTCCCTTTATTGATTTATTGGTTACATTTATTGTGTTCCATTGACTGTTCTTCAGTTGTTACTCATCATTGATCATAAAGAGCCATCTTCGAAGCCCTTAGAACTGTTAAATCTCCATCAGTCGCCTCAGTCAAGCACATTAGCTCGACTTAGAGGCCCGACTTAGGCCATCTCGAGACACCGATCTCGCCACTTCTCGGTTTTCTTAGCTCATTTCCCTTAAACTCTATCTCATTTTCCTCACTCATACTTAGAATATATTGTCTAACAACTAGTATTAAAATAAACCACGTATTTTTAGAACCACACAATCAAATTTAATTGTAATTACCATTTTCAAGGTAAATAGTTTGGCGCCCACCGTGTGGCTAAAAATAGTAGTGGTTGTTTTAGTGCTGGTTTACTAAAAAAACTCAAGTTATTCTTCATAGTTTTTCTTGTCCAAGGATTTTTGATTTCAGGACAAAATGTCGAACTCAGTGAATGCACATGAAAACAACGGATCTGAGGACCACGGAGAGAATGGTATAGCCGTTTGAGGCGCTGGTGTACCACTATGAAACCCTGAGGATGCACCAGAGCCAATTCTCATGGACGTGGGCTTGCGCAACGCCCAAAACGTCGATATAAACTCCCACACTAAAGGGGGTACACGTCGAGAAAACCAACAAGAAGCCTAGAAAACTCCAACTCGGAGGAAAGAGAGGTTAGACTTCAGGTCATTTTTGAAATGTTGCAGGCACAATAGTTGGCGATTGCTCAGCTGCAAAGTCATCAAAGAACTTCAAGTACATCAACACCAGATACGACTCCTCGAGTCAAACAGTCACCGGAGAGGTCGAGCAACAACGGGTTAGTAGTCGACTCCGCTATTATGAAGATGCTCGAGGACCTCACGATAAGGGTTGAATTAGGAATAAAGAAGATAGAAGCTAACGACAAAAATGTAGAGACCTACAACTCAAGGTTCGACCAGATCCCAGGCGAACCCTCAATTCTGAAGGGTGTAGATTCGAAGAAGTTCGTGCAAAAGCCATTCCCATCAAGTGCGGCTCCGAAGCCCATCCTGAAGAAATTCAGAATGCCCGATCTCTTGAAGTATAACGGGACCTCGGACCCCAACAAGCATATCACTACTTACACTTGTGTCGTGAAAGGAAACGCCTTGAAGGAGGACGCGATTGAATCCGTCCTATTGAAAATATTCGGAGAGACATTATCAAAGGTGGCCATGATGTGGTATCATAATCTATCCCCAAACTCAATAGACTCGTTTTCCAAGCTGGCATACTCTTTTATAAAGGCACATGCAAGAGCCATCAAGGTTGCCACAAGTAGAGAGAATGAGATGCTATGGGAATTTGTATCTCGCTTTCAAATGGAGCGAATGGAATTACCACCGGTCTCCGATGACTTGGCAGTGCAGGACTTCACCCAAGGTTTGAATGAACGGAGCTCGATAGCTTCGAAGCAGTTAAAACAGAACATGGTTGAATATCCGCCCGTCACTTGGGCATATGTCCACAACTGATAACAATCCAAGATCAGGGTCGAGGACGACCAGTTGGGAGCCCCATCGGGCTCAGTATATCCTAGCAGCCTCATAGCAAAGGAACCAAGGCCAAACAAGGAAAGGTACCAACCATACACTAAAGATCGAAGAAACTCCCCAAGGCGTAACATACCTTGAAACGACTATAGGACGAATCGAGGTCAAAATTCTTGGGGACTCGTGAGCAGAGCCAGTTTTGACAGACACACATGACCGGTGGAGGAGCCTGGATTATCTAAGTACAACTTCAACATTGATGTTTCAGAGATCGTATCAGCCATAGGTAAACTCAAAGACACCAGGTGGCCAAAACCCATACTATCAGATCCGTCGCAAAGGAACCATAACCTTGTGTACGAATTTCACGTAACACACGATCATATGACCGAAGATTGCAGACACTTCCGAGAGGAAGTAGACCGAATAATCAACAAAGAGCACCTCCAAGAGTTCCTCAGCGACCAAGCTAAAAATCAATTTCGGTTAAGAGAGGCGAACAGGAAAAATGAAACAGAAGAGCCACAACATGTCATCCACATGATCATTTGAGGAATCGACGTCCCATAGGAACCCATCGTTAAACGAACAAAAATATCCATCACGAGGGAAACAATGAACTCCAGATTACATACCCGAAGACGCTCTCACATTCAGCAAATAGGACATAGAGACCCTGTCTCATTCTCATAACAACGCATTCTTAATTTCTTTTCTTGTGAATACGTTTCAAATTAAACGTGTGCTTGTGGATCCATGTAGCTCGGCAAACATAATCGAGTCGAGGGTGGTAGAGCAGCTCAGACTACTTGACCAGATCATGCTCACTTCTCAAGTCCTCAACACATTCAACATGGGGAGCGACACAACAAAAGGGGAAATCACCCTCTCGGTCAGCCTAGCCGGTACAATCCAAGATACCAGGTTTCATGTCATCGACAGAGACATGGGGTACAATGCCTTGCTCGGAAGGCCTTGTATACACTGCATGAGAGCAGTACCGTCAACCCTTCATCAAATGATGAAGTTTCCAACAAAGGACGGAATAAAAATAGTATACGAGGAGCAACATGTAGCAAAAGAGATGTTCGCGGTACACGATATGGCACCGACATCGACATCTTCTACATCGAAGTAGCATAATGATAAACAAATAGCCAAATTCACAAGCTACATTCTCGTCTGCATTCAAATTAATGAATAAAGGACCATACCGCGTCCTCAGAACAAGCAGTTGAAACATATCGAGGCTCTAACGCCATCACTGCTAAGGTATAACCGTCTCCCTTTTTACTTACGTTTTACGCTAACCTATGTGCAGGTTAGAAAAATCGAAGCACCTTCCAGCTTGAAGACCGTAGGTTTTAAAGCATGCGTTGCACTCTATTTCTTCAACTGAATTTATCCCTAATAGGGTTTTTGCCGGCAATGTTTTTAACGAGGGAACATCTATATGCTACCTAAGGAGAACTCAACAAGTATTCAAGGTTTCTCTTCAGTCAACCTCGAATACTGGGGGGCATCCTCCTAGGAGTTAACCTCCTAGAAGAAATTGAAATGAGCCAAAGAGGGTCTCGATAGGAAAATGATGTATCGACCCAAACAGTCAAATGAACTGTGTCCGCATAGAATAATCGAACACTTGACGAAGAAAACATGTATACTTGTACCAAGTAATCAAAGGAGTATATTTTGCCATCAAAATGCTTTGCACTTCAAAGAAGTTGCTATCATCACAAAAAATGGCTCTAGGCCAGAAATTTCCCGAACACTCGGGGTCTGACATAAAAAACTTGATGCCTTAAGACCTTAAGGCCGGAAACTTTGATCTCGTGAGCCCTCAATGAGGCAACATCAAGGTTAGAAGGTACGACTCCAGAGCCAAAAACTTTCGGTGTCTCGGGGACTGTCGTCGACTGTCACCTTACCAAGCTATCAAAAAACTCGATGCCACAAGACCCTAAGTGGGAAACCTCGAGCCCGAAAGCCCTCTATAAGGCAATATCACCAATGTAAGACCTTCATGTGGCAACACCCAATCTATAAGACCTCAAGCAAGACATGAATTATAAGACCTCCGAGAGGCAATATCAGATCTGTAATTCCTCAAGTAAGGCATGAACAAATTTGTAAGACCTCAAGTAAGGCATGTCCAATTTAAAAGACCTTAAAAAAGGCATAATCACGATATCAAATACAAGGCTATATATTCAAACTTGTAAGACCCCTCAAAAGGCATACACTCGATATAGACGCCGAGGCTACCTCACTCGGGGACTAAAAGGCTACGACCAAACACAATGACTACTGTCAAAAGGCTACGACCAAACAAAATGACTACAAACATAAGGATATGGCCAAACAAACGCGACTCGGGGACGCCTAACCGATGCCATAAAATCACAAATACTTCGAAAAGAACCGGTTAATCAGGCTACCCTCGACATAAGCAAAAGTGCTTCGACAATATCAGCTCCAACAATAAAAAGGCTTTGAAAATTCAGCCATCGAGTGGAACCTCCCGAGGTGCTCATTTATCGTCGCACAATGGCTCACAATCGAGGTTCTTATCGAACCGTCGAAGAGTTGGACGAACATAAAAACTTCAAAAAATCTTTAACAAGGGAAAAATATAGCCATATTAGAGGTCATGCCGACCCAACGCATAAGAGCCAATGGGCCAGCCTAAAAACACCTAGGGGCAAATGCATAAGATCCTACAGGCTAGCTTAAAGAGCCTACAAGCTAGCTTAAAGAGCCTCAAGGCCAATTCAAAAACCTAAGGGTCGATGAGCTCAAGTCGAAACCTGACTGGAGGACTGAGCCCTAAATGGTTAACTAAAAAACGCCTAAGGGCCAATGCGTAAGAGCCTACGGGCCAGCCTAAAAACGCCTAAGGGCAAATGCATAAGAGCCTACGGACCAGCCTAACAAGCCTCAGGGTCGATCTGTAAACCTAAGGGTTTTTTCACCTCGAAGTCCAATTCATCGCACTAGTTATCGGAAATCAAAATTAAAAACAAAAAAAGGATAGATACAAGCAAATTGGAAGTATCAAAGGATTTTTCAAATATATGTATTACAAATATACATTCACAGTGCTCTCATAGGGAGTCTTCTACAAAGCAGAAAAAGAAAGCCCAATCTACTTTCCCCTCAGGGACTGCGGCTTTATCGACCTATCCCTCATTATCTTTTCAATCGGATACGAGGAATTTGGCGTCCTATTCGTCCACCCTGGCCGGATTTATCTCTTATGAGAGATCGAAGCCCTATTGTGGATCTCCTCGAGGGTTTCCCTTTGGGATCTACATCGGGCATAGTCATTGCTCCTGCCCCCCCGATCAGAAGCCCATCTCAACTCAGATCGAGAATCGATAACGTATTTTAAATTGACGGCCACTCTCTTATCGTTCTTGGTTCGAATCTCTTCACTTTCAGCCTGGGCGTCCACGACCTCGGCCTTCATCTTCAAAAGGTCAGACTCGAGCCTTATAATCATGCTCGTCTACACCGAGCTATTTTCACGAGCATTCTGGAGTTGCACTTCGAGGGAAGAAGCCGTGGCCAAGGCATTCCTCTCGGCCGCAACGTGGGCATCTATCTGAGCCCTTAGCTCATTGCACTCATGATTGGCCTGGCCAATTTTGCCTTAGAGGCGTTCCAAGTCCTCCGTCTTTCTCTGCAACTGAAATGTCAAAATGTTAATCTCCGAAGATAGGAGAAGAAACATGCATGTCCTTTAAACTAACGTTACCTATCGCTCGAGGCGACTTTCGTAGCTCTGGCTACGATCCATTTCATAGCGAAGGTGTATCAACTCCTTTTCTCTTTTATCACATAGAAGCCTGAGGGATTTCTCCCCGTCAAAAGCTTTCCGCAACCGAGCCTCGCCGAAGTAACTAGGACTTGAGCTTGTCAAAATCCTATGAAAAAGAAGCTTTTGTCATAAAATGAAAACACAGAGCTAATAAAACCACAAAGATGTTCGAAGCTTACCGAAGAATAGAACCGCTAAGCCTCCTCGAAAGTTGAGCGGGCATCTCTTGGGCTGGCCTTTTCGGCCCCAATTGAACCATCCCAAGAGGGGACATAATCATTCGGGACTCCGCCCCCTTCACGCGGCCCTTGAACTCTAAGACCCGTCGAAGTACCTTTGATGGGAGAAGAAGGTAGCGGCAAAATATCTTTATCCCCCGAATTACCTTCGACGGGGGAAGAAGGCGGTAGGAAAGGAGGAACCGCTCTCCCGAGGCTAGAGACCTCAGGTTTGACAGGCTCAACTTTATCTCCTTTATGCCTCCGGGCAGACGTTGCCTTACTATGAGTTTCCTCGCTCACTGAGGATTCCTTCCGTTTATTATCATTCTTTGGCCCCGAAGCCAACGACCCTTCCTTCTCTCTAAGAGGGCACAGTCTCATCTCGGAGAATTCTCCAATTCCTGTAGTAAAGAAGTTAATAAAAAGGAAACATTTTCCCTAAAAGAAAGAATCTTACGGCACTCACCATGGTGTTTGGACTCCCATATACCCTTTGACAGGTCTCTCCATTTATGCTCATCGTAAGTCGAGCAGGCCGCCAGTTTTTTAGTCCAATCCGCCAGGTTGGGGACCTCGTATGGCAACCATGAGGTTGGTGCATGAAGGGAAAGAAGACATTATTACGGATTCTTCCTCCACTTTGAAAAAAATGATAGAAACACAAGTGTAGCACTTATGTGTGAAATTCCTTTTCTCAGGAAATGGCAGGAACTCCGCTGGGATAATATCGACAGTCCGCACTTGGACAAATCGACTCATCCACCCTCGGTCCCCATCTTTCTTATTGCTGGCAATGAATGGTCTGGTGGATCAACGTCGTAAAGTGATCAGGCCTCGGTAATGCAGAGGCCGATACAATCAGATGAGATGGCTGAGGATGAACTCGAGCCCGACTTTCTCCACGAAGAACCTTATCATCAACACTACCATCCATAACGACGGGTGAACCTGTGCCAGGGTAACCCGATATCTTCTACAAAAATCAAGCACGACTCTGTCAGGAGGACCTAACATAAAGGGGTACGTATAGATGTTCAAAAACCCCTCTACATGGGCCATGATGTCCTCTTCTAGGGAAGGTACTTGAAGTACCACCTCTTCACCCCATCCGCAGTCTCTCCTCACTGCCTCGAGGTGTGTTTCTACTATTGATGGGATGAACCTCGATGCATGATCCCGATGGCCCCGAACATTAGGAGGTCTCTCTAATGTGAGGTCCCTCATCGTGACGAAGCAGCCCGAGGTTCATTCACCAAACGTCGGCGGTGTACTACTGACTAGTCAAGAAGCAGAGGTAGAACTCTCTTCTTGCTGGTGGACAGATTCAGGCACGACAACCATAGCTATGGTAAAACAAGGAAAAGGAGATAAAAACTCAAAGCAAGAACCTTAAACTAAAATGGTAGAAGATATGGTTAGAGAAAAACTCTATAAAAAAAAAATAGTTGCTCAAAGCAGAAAAGTCTTCAATTAAGAAAGCAAATACCTATATACAGCAAGCGGCGACTGTACGCCTACTTTGAAGGCCAATTAATTCTGACCATGCCATTACCACATTTGGGGAAGTGCGCTGGTGGGACCACCTCGGTCTCATCACATTTATGTCATATGAATGATGCTGTCATGCACCGATTGAGGGATCAAGGTCCCCATATCAATCTAGCCTTGAGATGGTGGCCGATCTCGAGGATCCCTGTCACTACAAGAATGGGCTGTAAAAGAGCTATCAATCTAGCCTCGAGATGGTGCCCGATCTCGAGGATCTCTATTACTATACTCATGAGCTCTAAGGAGCTATCAATATCAATTTCGCCTCGAGATGGTGCGCGATCTCGAGGATCCCTATCATTATAATTTTGGGCTCTAAGGATCTATCAATATCGATCTAGCCTTGATATGCTGCCCAATCTCGAGGATCTCTGTTACCACAAATATGGGCTTTAAAAAAGCTGTCAATCTAGCCTCGAGAAGGTGCCCGATCTCGAGGATCTCCATTACTACAAGTATAATCTCTAAAGGAGTTGCCAATCTAGCCTCGAGATAATGCCTGATCTTGAGGATCTCCATTACTACAAGTATAAGCTCTAAAAGAGCTATCAATCTAGCATAGAGATTATGCCCGATATCGAGGATCTCTATTTACTCCATGTATGAGCTCTAAAACAGTTACCAATATAACCTCAAGATTGTACCCGATTTCAAGGATCTTTTTTACCACGAGTATGGGCTCTAAAGAGCTGATATTAGAATTTGAGGATTAACTTTGCTTGTACACTGAAGGGAGAAAATTGGAGACACGAAACAAAGAAATCTTTGCATTCCAAAAATGTATTTACAGGGGGGGGGGGATCTTTACAAAGCTCATCTGAGGAGCCGTCTACCAAAAGAAAGGAAAGAAAAAGCAAAATCAACAAGCGAGTCTACTCTTCGCCCTCACTACTGTCTGAATCACTTTCGGAGCCCTCGTCCGATGAAGTTGAAAGTGCTAATTATTCTTCTAAGGCCCTGGCTTTCTCAATCTCAGAAGAGAGATCGACACCTTTGGCGCTTGTTTCTTCTAGGGCCTGCCACCTAGCTTATGAACGAGACTGGGCAATGGCCCGAGCCAGTTTCAACTCGGCCTTCTCGGATATCTCCCTCGCCCGATCATTAGCGACATCGACATCTCTTTTATACGAGGCTACATACTCATCGACCTCATACTTGGCTGAAGATAATGCAGTGGCCTGTTTCTGAGCACTTCGAATGAGATCTTGGGTCGAGGTCAACTCTCCCCACAAAAGGTCTCTCTCCGAGGCCACAACCTCATTCTGCCTCTTCAGCTCAAGGATCTCCGTTCCATTTGCTGCAACCTCTTTCCAAAGTTGCCCCGCCAGGGCATTCTTTTGCTCGATCTGCAAAGACAAATCAAGATAATGAGCACCAACTTATGAGAATATAGAATATGAACTCATGAATACCATGTTACCTGCTCAGCGAAGCTGGTCCGTTCCTGGTGCACGCCGTTCAGACTTGTCCGAAGCTTGTTCAACTCCTCTTCCTTTCGGGTAGAGGATGCCCTAGACTCAGTCAGCTCCGAGGTAAGGTTCTCGAGCTCCTCCTCGCGAAAAGAAAGCTCATCATTTAGCTTGGAGAAAGCTTGGTCATACAACTTCTTGACATACAACACAAAGGAAGAAAGTTAGATAAGCAACAATAAGAATTTGAATCACTAACAGTAAAAAGATCACCTTCTTTTGAAGTCTCTCGTCATCCTCGAGAGAGACAGAGGCATTGAGATCGGCCTCCTCCTCAACGCATTCAAAATAGTCTTTAAATGTGTAATCCTCTCCCCGAGAGATATCCACATCAACAACGCCCTTGTTCTGCGCATCCCTTATTTCCCCTGGGGAAAATGAGGGGCCCGACTCGAAGCCTCCTATAGCATCAATTTCTATCGGGGCTTCTTCTCGACCCCGAAAGACTTCAGAATCAGGCCCTCCGAACTCAACAACACGGACTGTGCCATGTTCGACGCATGGCTCGTGGACTGCACTTAAGCCTTCTGATGTTTTATACTTCAATTCCACACAAGAGGGGAGGGGGGTGGGTGATTTGTGTGGTGTCTAATTTTTCGAGTGCTGTCTTAGTAGAAGAACCTGGTTCTTCTTGGTGTTCCAACTTCTACAGTTGCGGAATAATAAATGCAGTAAAGTAAAAACACAGAGATTTTTGCGTGGAAAACACCTGGCTCAAAAGGTGAAAAAACCACGACCTACTCCTCAGTAGGATTTTCACAAACTCTTCACTACAACTCTGAGCCAAATAGCATTTACAAAATAAACTTTTTTGTAAACCTTGGACTAACTCTAATCCCTTTGTAGCAACCTAGCCTCTAGCTAATTGCGACAAGCTTCAAGTTAACTCTAACTTGAACAGTGTGTACCTATCACAATTGCTTCTAAGAAAGCTGAAAAAATACAATATTAAATCACCTACTACAACCAACTAGACTCAATAAACAAACAGATGAAACTGGTTCTTCTAGCTGGTCGGTAGCCTTTGTGTCACACAAGGATTCTGCGTACAAAATGTCTCTGGGAATTTTACTTTCAATTTTTGTTTCACTTATGTCTTTGCGAGGACACTTCTTCAGTAGGAATACTTCAATATTATATAGCGCCAGTAGTTGAGATGTTCTTGTTTAATTCTGCTGCAACTCTTCCTTGGTGGAAGAGTTTGTATTAAACTCAACTTCCTTCTTTTGTTACTATCCTTGCTGAATTCAAACTCTAACCTCTTATCAATTTGCAACCTTTTCGCTTTAGGAGAAAACCTCTTAGTTCCTAGATGGTTCACATAACATGTTATCTCCTACGCATGGACTCTTCGCGTGCCAATGAGTCTGTTTCACTATGATAGCCTGATGGACCTGGTTCAACTTGGTAGACATTTGTCAATCTTCAAAACCATGCAGTGACTTGGGTCAACAAATACCCCCTTTTTTTATGATGACAAACCCTGTGCTTAACCCTGGACAATCTTCAAACACTTTGTATGGTTTTAAGCATTTATCATAGAGAAACCAGGTTCATTAGTTATAAATAACACTTTGAAAAATTTGATAAAAGCACTATCTTCCCCGTTTTGGCATCATCGAAAAGTTGCAAAATGATAAACTTACCAGAGTTATTAACAATTACTCATGGCCATTTGAGGCAACTACAGGTGCAAAACATGATTAATCATCACAAGAAACTAATAAATATAAGCTAAATAAGAAATTGAGACAAGTCAATAACAAAATAGCAAAATTCATTGATAGGATCAAAAATAAAACACCATATAGTCAAAAACAAAAAACAATCAAAACCATGAGCAAAAAAGAGTAAAAGTAGAAACATAACAAATCCCGGACTGGGTCATAGATGGGATTTTGGTGGCTCTGGACATCCTACAGTTGGGTAGGTGCAGATGAGATGGGGTTCTTGGCATGAAGGAGAGACAACATTTGGTGAACAACACCTTTATTTTTCTCCTTCTCCTTTGCTAGTTCAACTTTGAGAGCATCCCGCTCAACTTCCACCTCATGAAGGAGAGATTTCAATCTAAGGATCTCCTCATCCTTCATCTCTCCTTCCTGCACCAATGCCCTTACTTTTCTATTGACTGGTTGCTTCCCAGGATCATCTTCTGGAACATCGATAATATAATCACAAGTCAGCAAAGTGTTCTTCCCAAAATAATCCTTAGCATTAGCCATCTCAGCTTTCTTCACAGGAACCTCAAAGTGAGCAAGTACAGTTGTCAGAATAAAGCCATAAGGAATAGCATGTACTTTGGTTCCATTTAAAACTCTGTCCAAGAGTTGAATGATGAAAGCTGGCCAGTTGATCTGATTTTCCCTATACAAACACACCATAGGTGAGATCCATGTAATTGGCGATGTGCCTTCTTTCTTGTCTGGGCAGCAGGAACTTGATGACAAATTCAAAGAATAACTTGTGCTGGGGCCTCATTTCACTCTTGAACACCGGCCTGGCGTCAGCTTCCTCCTCATTGTCACAAAAAGAATCTGGTGATGTTGAGGGCTGAGACCATTCCATCAAGAATAGGCCATCTTTGCCTAGTGTAATCATCGTAGCCTTCAGCAGGTATGTTCAGAATCTCTCCCAGTTCCTTTGCATCAAAAGTGATCTGAATGCCCTTGATTGCGGATGTAACCCTGCCATCCTTCACGACTGCATTATTTCGTTCCTTGCCAGCCTCCCTTCCATGCGAAGGACCATGTCCTTCCACCCCTGCACATCCAGTGTGTCGGTATCGCATCCCAGGTTCCTCGAGATCTTTCAATAACTTTCCCTTCAAAATTGTCCTCTTGATGAACATTGTGACTCTATTAGTCTCCTCACCAACGTCCTTTTAATCTCATCCACTCCACTCTTTATCTTCTTTTTTAACAACCGTCACTTTCTTTGCCTTCGGCCTGGACCTTTTAGCAGTACTTGAGGGTATGGCAGACACAGCAGCTGACTTCTTCGAAGAAGCCTTAGACTTCTTAGGCTTGGGTGTCTTAACCACAACTGGAGCAAGCTGCTCCTCATGTTAGACCAGGTCCAACGATTCATCATCCACATCAACAACCTCAACAGGCTCTCCTAATTTGGCATTTCCCTTCGCAACTTTCTTATTCTTGCTATCTCTCAGAGCCTTTCTAATTCTTCTTCTTGTTGTTGAACAACACTCCTAGTAGCACGCACCTTTGGGGCAGGAGCATCAGCAGACACTGGAGCTTTTCATTTCTTGGAAGAAACAGGTGTTTTAGCTTTTCTGGACTTGAGAGTTCTTCTCTTTTTGGGATTATAGGAGTCTCCCAACCTCTGCAGAATCTCAGCTAGTATTTCCTCTAAAGATGAACCAAGTTCATCTATACCCCGTCTCAAGCTCTCCAACCCCGCTGCTGCTTCCTCAGGAACATTTCCCCCTAAATATGTGACATCTTCTCCAACATGCTCAGGAACAGGACCACAAATAGCCAAAGGGGTGTCGTCCTCCCCAAATCCCTTTACAGAACCTCCTTCTCCCTCACTCTCAAGAATCTTTTCTTTTCCCAATTTTCTACGCCTATTCGGCACTTCAATATCAACAACGGACCCAACCAACAAAAACCTGTTCTCAGTAGTAGCAGGTTCAAAAACAACCTCAAGATTTCCTTGCTCAGAACTGGATGAACCAGGCGCTTCATGCTTATTGGCTGATTTGAAAGATTCACTTGATGATTTAGAATCATTATCCTTTTCAGCCTGTAGAATTTCCTCCAAGAATCTTGCACGAGAGCCAGGCGCAACAGATTTTCTGGCAAGAACTTTCACACGACGAGCCCTGGGCGCTGGGTTAGGGTTAGGTGTGGGTTCAAGAACAGGAGGATTTTCATGGGTTAAAGATATCTCTGGAGATTGAGAGCTATATACGGATGGGGAAGTAGAATCAGAATCATAATGTCCTCTATCGTAATCACGATTTTGCGATGAAGAAGATGAAGAAGCAGGAGGTGGTGACGACATTGTTATGAACGTTTTAGAAAAGACGAAAGGTTGATCATTTTTGGTATAGAAGAGTGAGATAAACACGGTTCGACAGTTTAGTTATGAAGAGGGGAGTAATGATGACCCTTTTATAAGATGTGGCTAAGAAATTTACAACGACATAATATTTACTCAAGTGGTAGTCTAATCGATGCAGGACTGACATTGATTAGACGGTTACAAACCCCTAAATTTTGGCTAATTTTAATGAGATAGGACTCCTTGAAACTGGTTCAATTTGGATAATTACGTGGAATTTGAATTGAACCAAATATAGATAGAGTCCTGCTCATGTATGACTGTAATTAATTTAATAAGTGTATGGAGATGAGTACGTACCTCGTCAGTCAGATGAACCAACATAGATGAACCAGGTTCATCTTGTTAAATTCTTTAATTTGCCTCAATTTACAAAGATAGAGAAACATAATTAGTACCCAGGGAATCATATTAAAACATGGCAAGAGAGTATGGTAATAAAGACATGATACTGAGCAATGATTAGTCTGGTTAAGTACCTATGTTAATGTTTCTAGCCAAATTTTTATTAATTTTCTTTTTCATTTTTGTTTTTTCAATTAGGTGATCTTAGTCATCCCTAATTCAATCATGTTTCTCTAAAAATGCTCCCTACTCAGTGCTTTAGTGAAGATATCTGCAATTTGTTTGTCAGTAGCACAAAATTCAATTGAGATCATTCCCTTTTCATAGTTATCCCTAAGGAAGCGGTGTCTAACATCTATGTGCTTAGTTCTCTTATGATGAACCGGGTTCTTGGTCATACTAATTGCACTAGTGTTATCACAGAAAATAGGAATGCATCCTACATCTATACCAAAGTCCATGAGTTTTTGCTTAATCCACAGCAACTGAGCACTTCATGAGGTTGCAGCCACATATTCAGCCTCAGCAGTAGACAGAGCTACTGAATTGTGTTTCTTGGTGGCCCAAGACACAAGGCAGGAGCCTAGAAAGTGAGCCATGGCTGAAGTACTTTTCTTGTCAACCAGGAAACCTGCATAATCAGCATCAGCATATCCTACAAGGTTGAAATTACTACCTTTAGGGTACCAAAGGCATAAATTAGTTGTGCCTTTCAAATATCTCAAAATTCTCTTCACTGCAGATAGGTGGGATTTCTTTTGGATTTGCCTGAAACCTAGCGCACAATCCTACACTAAACACAATACCAGGTCTACTGGCAGTGGGATATAATAGAGACCCAATCATCCCTCTATATAGCTTCTGATTAACGGATGAACCAGGTTCATCCACATCAAATTTTGCACCTGTGGCTATGGGGGTGTCTATTTCCTTTGAGACATCCATTTTAAACTTCTTGAGTAGTTCTTTCACATACATTTGTTGATGGATCACTGTTCCATTGGGGTTTTGCTTGATTTTCAAGCCTAAGAAGAAGTTTAGCTCACCCATCATGCTCATCTCAAACTCGCTCCCCATAAGTGTAGCAAATTCCTTACTCAGTTTTTAGGTAGTTGCCCCAAATATAATATCATCCACATATATTTGCACAACCAAAAGTTCTTTACCCTTTTCCTTTAAGAACAAGGTGCTGTCAATTTTGCCTCATTTGTACCCATGTTCTAACAAGAATTTTGATAGCCGCACATACCATACAGTAGAGAGCCTTGTAAAGTTTGTATACATGGTCTGGTGACTCCTTGATTTCAAAACTTGGAGGCTGTTTGACAAATACATCTTCCTTCAGATAGCCATGGAGAAAGGCACTCTTAACATCCAACTGATGGTAAGTGAATTCCTTATATGCAACAAATGCTATAAGAAGTCTGATTGCCTCCAGTCTTTCCACAAGGGCAAAGGTCTCATCATAGTCAATTCCCTCTTCTTGACTATACCCTTGAACAACCAGTCTGGCCTTGTTTCTTGTAACAGTTCCATCCTCATCGAGCTTGTTCCTAAAGACCCACTTTGTGCGAATCACTGATCATTCTGGTGGCTTGGGTACCAAGTGCCATACTTGACTTCTTTCGAACTGATTCAGCTTTTCTTGCATGGCATTTACCCAATCAGCATCTTGTAGGGCTTCTTCACCAATGTTCTTTGGTTCGATTAAGGATAGAAAGACATCAAACACACATAGATTTTTCAAGGAGGCTCTTGTTTTGATTCCTGATGACAAATCTATTATAATGTTCTCAAGAGGGTGAGAACTTTGATATCTGTGTGGTTTGAGCACCAATTGTTCACTTCTTGATGATTCTATGGTCCCTTGTTGTTGTGGAACAGGATCAGGGCCAGGGTTCACATGTTGAGTTCCCCCTGTCATGTTGCTTGGGGTTGTTGGACCTGGTCCATCACCTCTTCCACCTCTCATGGCTGCTTCAATGTGTTCACTGCTTCTCACCAGTCCAAGCTCCTCATCTTCTAGTTTCTGTCTCTCAGAAAGAGTGTTAGTTTCATCAAAGACAACATGCACACTCTCTTCTACACACATAGTTCTTTTATTATACACTTTATAGGCTTCACTATGTGATGAATATCCTAAGAATATTCCCTCATCACTTCTGGGATCAAATTTACCTAGGGATTCTTTGCCATTATTGTGCACAAAGCATTTGCATCCGAAATCCCTAGGATGGGATATGTTGGGCTTTCTCCCTTTAAGTAATTTATAAGGAGTCTTCTCTACCAGTGGCCTGGTCATATATCTATTGATTATATAGCAAGCAGTGTTTATTGCTTCTGCCCGGAAGTTGTGTGGTAGTTTGCTAGAAAGAAGCATGGTTCTTTCCATGTCTTCAAGAGTTCTATTTTTTCTTTCCACAACCCCATTTTTCTGTGGGGTTCTAGGGGCAGAATATTTGTGGTTGATACCATATTCATCACAATACTCAACAAACTTTGCATTCTCAAATTCAGTACCATGGTAAGATCTTATTGATGCTAGTTGATGTCCTAACTGATTTTGAGCTTTCTTAACAAATGAGGTAAACATATCAAATGATTCATCCTTAGATGTCAGAAATAAGGTCCAAGTGAACCTTGAGTAATCATCAAGTAGCACCATTACATATTTCTTACCACCTCTGCTCAGAGTTCTCATTGGACCACACAAATCCAGATGAACCAGTTCCAGTGTCCTGGTGGTACTGATCATTTTCTTACTTTTGAATGAGGATCTTACATGCTTCCCCCTTGCACATGCCTCACAAACTTTGTCTTCCTTGAACTTAATTGTAAGGCCCCGAAAATTTTTTCTAAGAAATATAGGATTCGGGGTGCCCGGTAGACTAATTATAATATTTTATGTGCTTTAAATATGATGTAAATGAATCGTATGTTGTGAATAAGTGTATGAGAAATATAATAAATTATGTGAGGTCCAAGGGGAAGCCTAAGGCTAAGCTAAATGGGAAACTTTCATAACAGGCTAAAATTCCAAAGGTATTTGCACCAGTCCACACTTTGAACGTGCATAGCTAATTATATATAAGGTATTAGGTGATCAACCACCTATAAAATGAAAGTCTTTGATTTTAGTTTCCAAAGCTTCAAACTATTCGTCATTTGTACATTCCTACACAAAGTTATGATCAAATTACCAAAGGCTGAATGCGATCCGGTGTCAAATCTGCGATCACATTTTTCACTCTGCGTCGCATATCTGTCGCAGATTGGGCCAATGTAGCCCAGTTTTGGGCACCTATTTCGCGGTGCATTCTACGTCTGACATTCTTGTTTTGCGGTCCATTCTGCGATCGCATATCCTGTTCCGGAGGCTTATTTTTCCTATTTTTATAACCCGACCCCATTTTCATAAATAGGTTTAGGGGCTTCATTTGGGGTCATTTTCTATTGATTTTAGAGAGATATGAGAGCATATAGAGAGAAAGAGAAGGGGCCTAACTTCATAATCATCCAAATCTTTCTCAAGTCTTCAAGAATCAAGAAAGATAATCATAGATTGTCCTTCATCCGGCTTACTTCCAAAAATTTCACGCAAGAGGTTAAGGGTTCAAATATGTGGTGGGGAGTTAGAAATAGGCCATGCATGTGGGACTAAGTTGTAGTATGTGATGTTAAAGAACTAATTTGGGTAGTTCATGTTAAAATTGGTTGAGGGAAGAAGGAATTACCATTTCTAAACCTTGTAGTCTTCTTCACATGTTAAGCGTTTGAAGAAATTCCTAAGAGAGTTACACCATGGGTAATCTTCCTAATTATTAATCGATTTCTGCTATCTCCTTATAGATTGTTATGGCTAGAGGTGTTGGTGTATTGTATAAACCTAAGGAAAAGCTCTTTGAGGTATATATGTGTTACACTTCATATTTTCATACGTGAGAGTACATCGTAAGTCAATTGATGTAAGCTCAGAAATAAGATTCTATTTGATGGAATATGAATTACGTTAATCATGTTATATTGGAGGTTATAAATATTTAAATCATGAATAACAAGTACCAAGAGGGTTTGAAAGCTTAGAAGCTAAACCAATTGAAGAAAATAAGTTTCGTCGAAAGTCGACGACTTTGGAATGTTATAACATGTACTTTAGGGTGAGACTATGGTTCGTTATATGATGTGGAGGTTATTCTATGAGTTACTTTTATCGTATGATAGTTGTGTTCTACGTTTTAAAGTCAAGCAAGTTGTGGAACAAACGTTGGCAAAAATCTTCCCAAGTTACACTCATAATGTGCTTAAACTTAGGTCAAATGTAAATGATATTTTCTCCAAATATACTTGAAATTATGGGATTATATACCTAACAAATTCAATATCTATGAGTCTAGTTTGCAACGCATTAAACCGTTCGTCGATAAGACATAGGAGTAGAGATATATTTACAGTTCCGCGAGACTGCGCAGAATCATAAGTGACAAGTAGGTTTGTCACTACAGCTTATTGAGCAATACATTTCATGTTTTATATGAGGTCTTATTGGGACATATTATATACCAAATTGATGGTCTTGGAATTTAGTTTCCAAATCTCTTAACAGTTTGTTCATATGACCTCGGGATAAAAAGATATAAGGGTCGGAAGATGGACCAATCCTAGGGTGCCAAGCTAGCACCTCTTTGACTTTTCCAAAGTTGATATATATAATTCTTAGGTCGGCTTTCTCTTCATTATTCAGCATAACTCTACCATAGAACACCCATAAACATAACCTCAAGCTATCTTCTAGGGTTTCAAAGAAGAATATCATCCTGGGCATGAAATCGAGAAGCAATAACATGAAAACGATCCCTACGACGTAAGTGTCATTATACCGCCTCTCGTTTTTCTTTGTAGTTAGAGTTTTGGAAGGTACTTCATAGTTAAGAAAAGTCTAATATCTGTATTTAAGTGTTTAAATATCAATTAATGTTGATAAGTATGTTTCCTAATAGTTAGAAATCACGGGACGGTGATCGGAAGCCATGAGTTTGAGTTATTTGACTTGTAGCGGACTGTTTTGTGTTGCTGTTGGGCTGCGTGTTTTATTACTGTTTTGTGGAGTTTTTGAAGAGGAAGGGTGTGGAGAAACACCATATATATGTAGGGTTGTGAGCTGGTCGTTCGTTGTAACATTTCCGAGTCGTTTGACACGACTACGGTGGTCATCTTATGTATGAAGTGATTAGGTTGTGTGTGGACAGTTTTGGGAGGCTCAATATGATTATTATTGATGTTGTTTGGGCTGTTTGGTCATTGTTTTGACTTGTGTGAAGTCATATATATAGGGGAGGTGCTGTACGTTTCATCGTAAAATAGGTTGTGGTCTATACATAATAGTTATGACGCTTAAACGATAACGATAGTGTCGTTTCTCTACTTGTAGATTAAGGAGTTGTGACATTTGCGTAGCTTTAGGTTGGGGCGGTATATACAAGGTATGTGAGGCTATTCCTTTCCTTCTTTTGCACGACTCTGATTGTACGTAATGCAATGAACGAGCTTCCAAAGATACTCTACTCTTAGAAGCTAGCAGTACTTACATTGTTTCCCTTCTTATGGAAAAATTGATGTTGAGGTTGCTTCTCTTATTCTTATGCTATTAATGTTGTTGGTACTTCCTGATTCTTATAAGATTCTCGATGAAGAGTTAGCCCTAATGATGTGTACGGAGAATATCGACCTTACGTCACTCTTAAATGTTCAGAACATGATTCTAATGAGTTCTGCATGCATTATATATATGTATCTATTTTACTCTACCGAGCCGCGCTATAGTCGTCTGGGTATGGCACCTATTGTGCAACCACTGATCAGTTTGGTTTACCGATTCCTCTTTGAGGTCGGGTATGATATGATGATGATGATGCCCACAGAGGCAAATGTTCTATGATGATGATGACGCCCACAGAGGCGGATGTTTTAAAAAGATTATGTGTATATATGTATCATGCATTTCATGTTACTGTCTCTTAGAAGCACTCAGATGCTACAGGTTGTGTCTTTTATATCTCTCTTTACATTACTGTTCTTATTTATGCTTTCCTGCTTTACATACTCAGTACTCTATTCGTACTGACGTCCTTTTATTTGTGGACGCTGCATGTCGTGCTGCAGGTCCTGATAGACAGGTAGACACAACTCCCCCACCACAATAGGCTTTCCAGTTCAGCAGTTATAAGCGAGATCCCTTCTCCGGACTTTCCGTGGTCTTGGTATGCATTTTTGTTATAGATGTTATGGGTATGTCGGGGCCCTGTTCCGGCTATGTTGCATTACTTATGCTCCTTTAGAGGCTCATAGACAGGTGTCAACTCATGTATAGTTTGGTATGCCTTTTCGGATAATTTTTGTTGTATAGTCTTTCATGGCAGCGTTGTAGCTCATACCTTTTATGTAGTTCTTAGCAATCTTGTCATCCCATGTGATGTATGTTCATGATCCATATCTACCATTTATATTGATCTCGTTATCCCTTAAAGATAATAAGAAGGTTAGATAAAATGTACGTTGGTGCTCGGCAAGTATGGCCCGGGTGCTAGTCATGATCCTCCAGTTTGGGTCGTGACAAACTTGGTATCAGAGCAGGTCTGTCCTAGGGGTTGTCTATGAGCCGTGTCTAGTAGAGTCTTGTTTATGGGTGTGTTGTGCACCACACTTATAAGCAAGAGGCTACAGGGCATTTTGGACTGTTACTCTTTCTTTTTACTCTAGATCGTGTGGTAGAGCTCAATCGTAAGAACTTAATTT
>ML266663.1:0-27619 GCA_005239495.1 Nicotiana undulata
TGGGGGTGGGGAAGGGGGGATGTCAATCCCCCTGTTTGACACCATGAAGCCTAAAAATATGCCCGAACCTACTCCGAAGGCACATTTCTCGGGATTGATCTTCATGTTGTAGCTTCTAAGGATGTCGAATGTCTCCTGAAAATGAGTCAAATGATCCTCTGCGCGCAAGGATTTAACTAGCATATCGTCAATTTAAACTTCCATGGATTTGCCTATTTGATGTTCGAACATCTTATTAACTAGGCTCTGGTATGTGGCTCCCGCTTTTATTAGCCCGAAGGGCATCACATTATAGCAGTACGTACCATACTTCGTGATGAAAAAAGTCTTTTCCCTATCCTCGGGGTTCGTTTGAATTTGATTATACCCGGAGTAGGCATCGAGAAAAGTGAGTATCTCGTGGCCAGCCATGGCATCAATCAAGCGATCGATGTGGGGCAATGGGAATGAATCTTTGGGGCATGCTTTATTTAAGTCTTTATAATCTACGCACATTCTTAATTTATTCCCCTTTTTGGGAACTACTACCACATTGACCAACCATTCGGGATACTTTACTTCCCTAATGGACCCTAATTTTAGGAGTGTTGTTACCTCGCCCTTGATGAATGCGTGCTTTACCTCGGACTGAGATCTTCTCTTTTGCTTCGCCGGTTTGAACCTGGGATCGACGCTTAGCCGATGGGTGGTTATTTCCGGTGGGATCCCTGTCAATGTATAAATGGGACCAAGCAAAGAAATCGATGTTGTTAATAAGAAATTGAATGAGTTTTTTCCTGAGTTCGGGGGTTAACCCGGTTCCTAGGTATACCTTACGATCTGGGAGATGTTTGATCAAAACAGCCTGCTCCAGTTCTTCGATTGTTAATTTTGTTGTGTTTGATTCTTCAGGGACAACGAAGGTTCGAGGAGTGAGGAAGTCCTCTCCATCATACCCAGGAACCTGTTTGTCTTTTGGATCCTCTGAACTGGAGGGTATAGATGTTGGTGCCACATCGTACATCGCAAACATCTCCTTCACTGCGTATTTTTATCCGTACACCGTTTTCACACCGTCTTTTGTTGGGAACTTCATCATCTGATGAAGAGTTGAGGGTACTTCCCTCATATTGTGTATCCACGGCATTCCGAGCAAGGCATTGTATCTCATGTCACCTTCGATGACATGAAACTTGGTGTTTTAAACGGTTCCGACCATGTTGACCGAGAGGATGATTTCCCCCATCGTTGCGTCACTTGCCATGTTGAATCCATTGAGGAATCGATAGGTGGGTACGATTTGATCGAGCAGCCCGAGCTGCTTCACCACCTTCGACCTGATTATGTTTGACGAGCTACCTGGATCCACGAGCACATGTTTAATATGAATGTTATTCAAGATAAAGGAAATTACCAGTGCATCATTATGTGGTTGAGACAAGGTCTCGATGTCCTCTTCACTGAATGCAAGGATGTCCTCGGGCACATAAATCTGAGTTTACTTTTCCGCTGTGGCATATACTTTTGTCCGTTTGATCACGGATCTTTGAGGAGCGTCGGTCCCTCCAATGATCATGTAAACGATTGTTGAGGTTCTCCTATCTCGTTCCTCCTGTCTGCCTTTTTTTCTCGAAAGTGATTTTTAGCTCGGTTGCTGAGGAACTCTCGGAGGTTCCCTTTACTGATTAGTCAGGCCACTTATTCTGTGAGTTGTATGCAATCTTTGGTCCTATGATTGTGAGTACTGTGATACTCGCATGCCAGGCTAGGGTTCCTTTGCGAGGGATCTGATAGCACGGGCTTGACCACCTAGTATCTTTGATTTTACCAATGGCCGATACGATGTCTGAAACATCAATGTTGAAGTTGTATTTAGATAACTGGGGTGCCTCAACCGGCCTTGAGTGTCTGTCAAACCCGTCTTTGTTCGCGAGTCCCCGAGAATTCTGAACTCGATCCATCCTCCAGTCGTTTCGAGGTAGGTTGCGCCTTGGGGCATTTCTTTGATCTTCGGTGCATGGTTGGTACCTTTCCTTGCTTGGCCTTAATTCCTTTGCTAGGAGCCTTCTAGGATACACTGAGCCCGAGAAAGCCCCTAGTTGGTCGTCCTCAACTCTGATCTTTGACTGATACCGATTGTGGACATCCGCCCAAGTTACGGCGGGATATTCAACAAAGTTCTTCTTTAGCTGCTTCGAAGCTATCGAGCTCCGTTCGTTCAAACCTTGAGTGAAGGCTTGCACTGCCTAGTCATCGGAGACTGGTGGTAATTCCATTCGCTCCATTTGAAAGCGAGATACGAACTCCTGTAGCATCTCGTTTTCTCTCTGTTTGATTTTGAAGACGTCGGATTTCCTTGTAGCAACCTTGATGGCTCCGGCATGTGCCTTTATGAAAGAGTCTACCATCATGGTAAACGAGTCTATTGAATTCAGGGGTAGGTTGTGGTACCACATCATGGCCCCCTTTGATAGCGTTTCTCTGAATATTTTTATTGGACGGATTCAATCTCGTCGTTCTTCAGGTCATTTCCTTTTACATCACAAGTGTAGGCAGTGATGTGCTCATTGGGGTCCGAGGTCCTGTTGTACTTCGGGAGATCGGACATTTTGAATTTTTTCGGGATGGGATTCTAAGCGGCACTTGATGGGAATGGTTTTTGTGCGAACTTATTTGAATCTACACCCTTCAGAATCGGGGGTGCGCCTGGGATCTGATCGACCCTCGAGTTGTAGGTCTCCACCTTTTTGTCGTTAGCTTCTATATTCTTTTCGCCTGACTTAACCCTCTTTATGAGGTCCTCGAGCATTTTCATAATAGCGGGGTCGGCTGTTTACCCGTTGTTGCTCGATCTTTCTGATGCATGTTCGACTCGAGGAGCTGCTTCCGGTGGTGCAAAGCTTGGAGTTTTTTGATGGCTTTGTAGCTGAGCAATAGTCATCCGTTGTGCTTGCAACATTTAAAAAATAACGTGAAGGCTAACCTCCTTTTCCTCCTGATCTTGAGTTTTCTAAGCTTCACGTTGGTTTTCCCGGCGTATGCTCCCATTAGTGTGTGAGCTTATATTCACATGTTGGGCGTTGCGTAAGCCCACATCTACGGGGATTGGCGCTGGTGCGTCCCCAAGGTTTTGCAGTGGTACACCGGTGCCTGAAACAGCCACAACGTTCTCTCAATGGTCTTCAAGACCGTTGTTTTCATGTGCATTCACTGATTTAGACATTCTGACCTGAAATCAAAGACTCTTGGACAAGAAAAAGTGTAAAGAATAACTTGTGTTTTTCAGTAAACCAGCACTAAAACAATCACTATTATTTTTATCCCCACGGTTGGCGCCAAACTGTTTACCTCGAAAACAGTAATTACAATTATATTTGATTTTGTGGTTCTAAAAATATGTGATTTATTCTAATACTGATTGTTAGGCAATAGATGCTAAGTGTGAGTTGGAGAAATAAGATAAGAGTAAAGGATAATGGTGTTATGCAAACCGAATAGCTATAGGACGGGGTCTCGAGGTAGAACCAGTGTGCTTAGCTAGCGATGATCGATGAAGGAATAACAGTTAAGAGGGCCTCAAATGTGGCCTTTTACGATCAATAATGAGTAATAAATGAAGAAAAATCAATGAAATACAATAAATGTAAGCAATAGATCAATAACACAACAATGGAGTATGTTTTAGTTAGAGAGAAGAGAATGTTCTTGTTCTTGTATTGAATATCATGTGCCAAAAAAATGACAAGGGTCCCCTTTACATAGGAGGGGAATCCCAACATGGTACATGTGTAATTATTACAAAGAAATATAGCTGGTACATCTATTTAATGGTTTGTTACGGACTTGTACTATTCTTGCAGGTGTTGTCAGCTCTAACCACGTGTTTTTGGGAATTTATCGTCTTCCCATGACAATCTTCAAATTTTATTCTGTCTCGAGGTATATCGACCCCTCGATATCATTCCTTGAGGAATGCACATCGGGGCTGATACTCGGATTCTACTCTGATCCCATCGAGACCGGGCTTAGAATGTCATCGAGACCCCAAAATCATCCATTCTCGGGGACTATCTGTATACAGTCAAAACCGATTTGACTGTATACAGATAGTCCCCACACCCTCCTATCAAGGGTCATGTCTTCAGTAAGATGAAGCAGCGCCATGTCTTGTCTATTCACCTCTCCCCAGTACTTCTTAGGCCTACCTAGACCTCTTAGCAAACTCGCCATGGCCAACCTCTCACAACTCCTAGCAGGAGCATCAATGCTTATTCTTTTAACATGTCCGAACCCACTCTGTCTCGGATAACTTCATTCTTGATCTCATCTCTCCTGGTACACCTACACGTCCATCTCAACATCCTCATCTTCTACACGTGATAGTTCTTGAATGGCCAACACTCAGCCTCGTACAACATAGCCGGTCGAACCACCACTCTATAAAACTTATCCTTAAGTCTTGGCGGTACATTCTTAACACATAAAACACCAGAAGCGAGCCTCCACTTCATCCATCCCGCTCCGATGCGATGTGCGACATCTTCGTCAATCTCTTTGTTACCTTATAGACCCGAGATACTTAAAACTCGCTCTCTTAGGGATAACGTGAGCATCAAGATTTACCTCTACGTTTGCTTCATGGGTCCTATCACAGAATTTTAACTCCAAGTATTCCTTTTTGGTCCTACACAATTTGAAACCTTTAGACTCCAAGGTCTATCTCAAAACCTCCAACCTCGCGTTAACACCGCTTCGCGTCTCTTCAATCAATACTATATCATCGAAAAATAGCATGCACCAAGGCACCTCCCTTTGGATGTGTCGCGACAATACATCCATCACTAAGGCATAAAAACGGGCTAAGAGCCGATCCCTAGTGCAACCCCATCACCACAGGGAAATGCTCTGAGTCACCACCAAGAGTCCTGACTTGAGTATTAGCATCAACATACATATCCTTAATCCCCCTAATGTATGCTACCAGAACACCGCTAGCCTCCAAACACCTCCACAGAAACTCCCTCGGGACCTTATCGTACGCTTTCTCAAGGTCAATAAACACCATATGCAAGTCCTTCTTCCTCTCTCTGTACTACTCCACTAATCTCCTTACCAGATGAATCGATTCCGTAGTCGAACGCCCCGTCATGAATCCAAACTGATTCTCGAAAGTAGACACACACTTTCTCACCCTGGCCTCCACCACCCTCTCTCAAACATTCATAGTGTGACTCAATAATTGTTGCAATTTTGGATATACCCCTTGTTATTGTAAAGATGAACCATCGTACTCCACCTCCATTCTTCAGGCATCTTCTTCGTCTTAAAAATAACATTAAACTGCCCAATGAGCCACTCCAAACGGGCTCGCCCCGCGCTCTTCCAGAATTCCACTAGGATTTCGTTTGTCCCCGTCGCTCTGCCCTTGCACATCTTACACGTCGCCTCTTCCAACTCCTCTACCGTAATCCGCCTACAGTACCCAAAATCCTGCTCGGAGTGCTCCCACTCGCCCAACTTAATGCGTCTATCCCCCTCCTCGTTCAACAATTTATGGACGTATGTCTACCATCTTCTCCTAATAAGTGCCTCGTCCATCAATTATTTTCCATCCTCCTCCTTGATGCACTTGACTTGGTCTAAGTCATGGGCCTTCCTCTCCCTCACCTTGGCCAATCGGTACAACTTCTTGTCCCCACCTTTTCTCCTGAGCCTTTGCCCTCGAGCTCCTCGTACAAGCGAGTAAACGCCGTATTTTTAGTCATCGTAACTGCTAACTTTTCCCAACTTAATGCGTCTATCAAGGGTCATGTCCTCAGTAAGTTGAAGCAACACCATGTCCTGTATAATAACCTCTCCCTAGTACTTCTAAGGCCTACCTCGACCTCTTCTCAAACTCGCCATGGCCAACCTCTCACAACTCCTAACAGGAGCATCAATGCTTCTTCTCTTAACATGTTTGAACCATCTCAGCCTCGACTCCCGCATCTTGTCCTCCATAGAGGCTACTCTCAATCTGTCTCGGATAACTTCATTCTTGAGCTTATCTCTCCTGGTACACCCACACGACCATCTCAACATCCTCATCTCTTCTACTTTCATCTTCTGCACGTGAGAGTTCTTGACTGGCCAACACTCAGCCCCATACAGCATAGCCAGTCGAAGCACCACTCTATAAAACTTACCCTTAAGTCTTGGCGGCACATTCTTAAAACATAAAACACCGTAAGCAAGCCTCCACTTCATCCATCCCGCTCTGATGTGATGTGCGACATCTGCGTCAATCTCCCCGTTACCTTGGATAATTTACCCGAGATACTTAAAACTCATTCTCTTGGGGATAACTTGAGCATCAAGCTTTACCTCTACGTATGCTTCATGGGTCCCATCACAGAATTTGCACTCCAAGTATTCTATTTTGGTCCTACTCAATTTGAAACCTTTAGACTCCAAGATCTGTCTCCAAACCCCCAACCTCGCGTTAACTCCGCTTCGCGTCTCGTCAATCAACACTATATCATCGAAAAATAGCATGAACCAAGGCACCTCCCTTTGGATGTGTCTCGACAATACATCCATCGCTAAGGCATAAAAACGGGCTAAGAGTCGATCCCTAGTGCAACCTTATCACCACAGGGAAATGCTCCGAGTCACCACATACAGTCCTGACCCGAGTATTAGCATCATCATACATATCCTTAATCACCCTAATGTACGCTACAGGAACACCGCTAGCCTCCTAACACCTCCATAGAAACTCCCCCGGGACCTTATCGTACGCTTTCTCAAGGTCAATAAACACCATATGCAAGTCCTTCTTCCTCTCCCTGTACTACTCCACTAATATCCTTACCAGATGAATCGATTCCGTAGTCGAACGCCCCGTCATGAATCCAAACTGATTCTCGAAAATAGACACGCACTTTCTCACCCTGGCCTCCACCACCCTCTCCCAAACCTTCACAGTGTGACTCAATAATTGTTGCAATTTTGTATACCCCCGTTGTTCTTGTAAAGCTGAACCATCGTACTCCACCTCCATTCTTCAGGCATCTTCTTCGTCTTAAAAATAACATTAAACTGCCCAATGAGCTACTCCAAACCTTCTTGCCCCGCGCTCTTCCAGAATTCTACCGGGATTTCGTTTGGCCCCGTCGGTCTGCCCCTACACATCTTACGCATCGCCTCTTCCTCATCCTCTACCGTAATCCGCCTACAATACCCAAAATCCCGCCGACTCTCGGAGTGCTCCCACTCGCCCAGCTTAATGCGCCTATCCCCCTCCTCGTTCAACAGTTTATGGAAATATGTCTGCCATCTTCTCCTAATAAGTGCCTCGTCCATCAATACTTTTCCATCCTCGTCCTTGATGCACTTGATTTGGTCTAAGTCACGGGCCTTCCTCTCCCTTACCTTGGCCAACCGATACAACTTCTTGTCCCTTCCTTTTTCCCCTGGCCTTTGCCCCCGAGCTCCTCGTACAAGCGACCAAACGCCATATTTTTAGTCGTCGTAACTGCTAACTTTACCTCTTTCTTTGTCTTTCTATAACACTCTCGATAAGTCCTTTTTTCCTTCTCGTTTTCTAAATGTTCTGATGCCAATGCAATAGTGCTGCTCCATCTATAGATGAGAAAGTAGGCTATCATAACTAATAGGCTTTTCTATACATCATATAAAATAGTAGGATGGTACAATATCAGCAAAAGAGGACCTAAAAAGAATCTACAACGCTATCTAGTCAACCATAATTAGTGATTACAACGAGGTATTATTCAAGCAAAGCGACCAATCATTCCTTTCTGAGTATCAACTTACAGTGCCCAGCCAGTAGTTGCTTTTATTATACCAGAAGCAATTGATTAGGAGTGGGAGATTTGCTCCTTTGAGTTTTACGAAGACACGATATTAATAGCATACTTGTTTTGTTCCTAAAAGTTTGTTTCCACAAGGCACCTAAAGGCCATTTAAAGAAATTGTATTTGGCCAGCAAAAGTATTTGCCTCTTGTTCGTTCTATTATAAAATGTCACAAACGATCATTACTCGTACTTCTTGTAAAATATATATGTAACTTTTTTCATGGGTTCCGGTAAAATGTAAATGCAATTGTGCACAACAAAAGGAAAAAAAAACAGCAGATTTAGTTACAAGAATATTTTAAATTCTTTTATTGTTTTCACTAATTCTTTCCAAGTACGGATATAAATATTGAATGCAACAAAAAGTGTCTCAAAGTTCCTTGTTTAATTATCTAGCCTTACAACATTAAGAAAAAACTGAAAGCTTAAATTTGGGGTTCCTCTTTTTAAATGAATTTTAAGATATCATTAATCAGTAACAATCAAGAGCAAGCAGACAAAAACTTTTGTATGGTTTTTTAATTCGTGGGGGAAAAACCACAAAAAGAGAAAACACAAGAAAAAAAATGTTTACCTTAAAAATTGAGTAACAATTAAACTTATATTGTGATTTTAAGGATATGTGATTTAGTTCAATACCAGTTCATAAACAATGGATTAAATAGATGAATTGGACAATAAAATAAATAAAACAAGTCTGCAAGCAATGCATTGACCTCGATTCGAGATAGTCTCGAGGTTGGATAATAAGAACAGTAAAGAATGGAGCAATTCTAATGAACAATAAGTAAAATAAAGAAAGCAGCAGATGTGTGTATTCTTATCAGTGAATAATGATGATCATTATAACTGAATGGGATCCCTCTTTATATAATAGAGGAATCCTAAATAAGGTACAATTATAATAATGGAAGTAAATCCCACGATAGGCATCAATACCCGCTTTGATTAGACCTGTTCGGGGATTTTCGCCGTGATATTCGACCGGTTACTGATATCTCGCCATTCCGTTACGCCCTACTTCGAAGTCAGTGATGTTTGGTCTCGATTGTTCCTGGACTCGATATCAATAAACACTTTGATCTCCAGGCTTGATGTCCAATCTTCGAGCTCGAGCCTGATCTATTACGAGGCTACCCTTCGAGGCAACTCCCTTGCCTATGAAATCGGGTATGCCCATTTTTGACCGTATATAGATAGTTCCCTCGTTTCTTGGAGTGTAACGAGAAGAAACGAATTTGAGACTTCGATTTAATAGCTCGATCAATTATGACATCAACATCGTGATGTAAGCGACAGAAGCGATTGAAGCATCGCGTCTGCACAGTTCCCAAGATTATTAAGTAATGCCAGTTGATGGTCGACCACCAGTGTTTTCAAACCGTCAAAGTGGTTATTATAAATTGACCACCTTCATAATCTTCTCAAACTTACTCTCAAAACTTTTTCTAATCTCTAAAAGCTCTTCTATTCTCTTCAAGTTTATCAACTTTGTCGGTTTTCATTTGCCAATCTCTTATTAAAACACAGATTTCGCCTCCTTATTTCTTAAGCCTCATATAGTAATGGCAAAAACATCAAAGACCGTTACACAAAAAGAAAAGGCCTCCTCATCGCGGTCGGCCGGTGACAAAACACCGGCGGAGCCATGCATTAAAGAGTGCGTTCCCAAAGAAGCATAAGTAGTGGCACGAGAAGTTATCATTTGCCTTATATGCTGGTTTATGGTACAGAAGCATAATCACAACGGTGCGCACATCGACCGTGGAAACTCCTTATATGCTAGTTTATGGTACAGAGGTTGTTATTCCCGCTGAGGT
Organism: Nicotiana undulata; assembly: GCA_005239495.1. Taxonomy (NCBI): domain Eukaryota; kingdom Viridiplantae; phylum Streptophyta; class Magnoliopsida; order Solanales; family Solanaceae; genus Nicotiana; species Nicotiana undulata. Next base: position 9,661 of record ML266663.1, read on the forward strand.
ATAAATCCCTTCCCTAAAGATCATACAAGAAGCTGAGCTCAGCGATGCAGAGTGGGTAAAGAACCGTTATGAGCATTTAGCCCTCATAGACGGAAAGAGAATGAATGCAGTCTGCCATGGTCAACTTTATCAGAATAGAATGACCAGAGCCTTCAATAAGAAAGTCAAGCCAAGACAGTTCACACCGGGGCAGCTGGAGTTAAAGAAAATCTTTCCACATCAAGACGAAGCCAAGGGAAAGTTCTCTCCCAACTGGCAAGGTCCATACATGGTTCATCGAGTTTTGATAGGAGGAGCTCTTATACTCGTAGAAATGGACGGAGAAGTCTGGTTGAAGCCAATCAATTCAAATGCAGTCAAACGCTATTATGTGTAACCTTTATGCTTTTATCAAAGATGTAAATTGAACTACATACGGCCTGATTCTCGTTTAAGAGGGGATACGTAGGCAGCCCTATGGGTTCGGTCATAATTCAATAAAAATTCATTTTCCCCCCACAATTGGAAATTGGGGCAGAATTTTGAGGAGGACCCTCAAAATTCCGAAGTAATTTCAGCCGATCACCGCACGAGCAACAGTCAGAAGCGTTAACCCATCAAACTGGGGCAGAATTTTGAGGAGGACCCTCAAAATTCTGTAGCAGGAGAGGTTGCAATGTCTTGAATCGTGTCACGGTCGTCGGTTCATCCAAACTATTTTAAATATACATTATATCATACTTTTATAAAATCATGCATACTTATTTTTGAAACAGCTTTGTCCGAGTCAGGACTTCCAACTTAATTCCGGCTGAGAAGTGGCCATTCCCCAAAGAATGGAACATGAAGCGTAAGTACAAACTCACCGATAGTGTTTGTTTACTATTTTGCTTTCTTTACTCTTTGTTATTTATATTCTTCTTCATGGTGCAGCTTCCCCTTGGTTTCCTGGTGCAGTCCCGAACCTTGCAGGCTGGGTTCGGCAACTGGCCTCAACATCTTCGTATGTTAAGCGCTCGTGGCGCGACTTGGCCAAGGGTTGATGCGAGGCCAAAAATCATGGTAAGTTCCTCTGTTTGTTTTTGATGCTTTCCTATGATATACTCCATTTTAACTTGATTTCCTCCCATACAGGTCTCGGAGACAATACCGTCATGAGGACGCCTCCACCCGAGGAAGAGGAGGTACCTAAGCCGACTAAAGAAAAGAAAAGAAAAGGAGAAGGGCCTTTCCTCCTGATACTCCGAAGCCTAGGAAGAGCATGGCTGGAAAGTCAAAGATCGATCCCGCCATTTTGTCTGCTGATGTAGTTCAACAACCACGAGAGGAAGACGAGGAGGGAGATGATGTCGACTGCCTTCTAGTAGTTCTGAAGAGGGGAAGCATTGCAGCTTCGAAGACAGCTGAGCCAGTGACGGTCGAGGAGGTTCATCTACAGACCGAGGAGATCCCGGAGGAAGGTCCGAGCAGAGTCTCCGAGTCATCGGGTGTTGACGATGCCTCCCGCCGTGATGAACAACCAGCGGGTGTGCCCGAAGGGTCCAGTTTTGAGGCCGTTAAAAAATGAGAGAATGCCCCAAGTGACTCTCTTTGGGCAACTGCAGGTGTTCGATCGAAGACATCGAGACCTCAGGTTTTAAAGCACCCGTTGCACTCTTTTTCCCTTAGATCGGTTTTTGTCCCAAATGGACTTTTCCGGTGAGGTTTTTAAAGAGGCAACTATTATGTTCTACCTGGGGCCAATTCAAAAATACCCAAGGCTTCTTTTCAATTAACCTCGAATACTGGGGTACATCACCCTTGGATGTTGTATTTTCGAGGAAAGTACTTCGTGTCAAAGTACTTGTTCGAATTGTTAGTCCCCGAGGATGATGACCCTTTGACACGAAGTACTTTCCTTGAAAATACAACATCTGAGGGTGATGCCCCCCCTGTATTCGAGGTTGATTGTAAAGAATCCTTGGATACTGTTGAGTTTTCCCCAAGTAGCACGTAATTTTTGCCTCATTAAAACCTCGCTGGAAAACCCCTTTGGGACAAAAACCGATCTGAGGGAAAAAAGTGACACGCGTGCTTTAAAACCTGAGGTCTCAATGTCTTCGATCGAACACCTACAGTTGCCCCAAGCGAGTCACTTGGGGCATTCTCTCCTTTTTGAAAGGCCTCAGAACTGGACCATTCGGGCACACCCGCTGGTTGTTCATCACGGCGGAGGAATCTTCAACACCCGATGACTCGGGGACTCTGCTCGGACCTTCCTTTGAGATCTCCTTGGTCTGTAGATGAACCTCCTTGACCGTCACCGACTCAGTAGTCTTCGAAGCTTCAATGCTTCCCCTCTTCAGAACTACCAGCAGGCAGTCAGCATCATCTCTCTCCTCGTCTTCCTCTCGTAGTTGTCGAACTACGTCAGCAAACAAAATGTCGGGATCGATCTTTGACTTTCTAACCATGCTCTTCCTAGGCTTCGGAGTATCAGGACGCAAGGCCCTTCTCCTTTTCTTTTCTTTTCTTTAGTCGGCTTCGGGCTCTCCTCTTCCCCGGGTGGAGGCGGCCTCATGACGGCATCGTCTCTGGGACCTGTATGGGAGGAAATCAAGTTAAAATAGAGTATTTCACAGGAAAGCATCAAACATAGACAGAGGAAATTACCATGATTTTTGGCCTCCCATCGACCCTTGGCCAAATCTCTCCACGAGCGCTCACCATACGAAGATGTTGAGGCCAGTTGCCGAACCCAACCTGCAAGGTTCGGGACTGCACCAGGAAACCAAGGGGAAGTTGCACCATGAAAAGGAATATAGATAAGAAAGAGTAAAGAAAGCAAAATAGTAAACAAACACTATCAGTGAGATGGTACTTACGCTTCATGTTCCATTCTTCGGGGAATGACATCTTCTCAATCGGAATTAAGTCGGAAGTCTTGATTCGGACAAAGAGACCCATCAACCCTCGTTCCTTATCCTCGTCTATGATCGAGAATAGCACCTTCGTGGTCTGGTGCTGAAGCCTTATCAGTCCGCCCCAACAAAGACGTGGGATGTATAGCCTAATGAGATGATCGAGGGTGAATAGCATCCCCTCGACATTGCTCGTGAATAATCTGAGAAAAATGACACTGCGCCAAAAAGAGGGGTAGATCTGGCCAAGGGTTACCCATATTGGCGGCAGAAGTCGATTATGACGGGGTCGGTGGGCCCCAGTGTGAAAGGGTAAGTATACACACTTAAGAACTCTTTCACATGAGTGATAATGTCCTCCTCGGGGGTACGAATCACCACTTCTTTATTCTCCTAGTGGCAGTCTTTTTTCACCTGCTCGAGATCGCCATCTGATATCGAACAGATGTTGTTGATACCCAATTGTTTCCCTCATATTTTTAAAATACATATATATATATATATATATATATATATATATATATATATACTTTCAAAATAGCAAATTTGCGTCATTATTTAGTTTACAAACCTATACAATCATTTTCTATAATTTTCCATATTTTTCTAAAGCTCTTTAATTTCTTTTTATATTTTATTATATAAATATCTAGTAATTATACTTTAAATTATTTTATGATGAATTAATTATCCAAAATTATTATTTGCATCCATAATACATGTTTCAAACATTTCTATTCTACTTTTTTTAATTACATTAGCATTTTAAGATATTTATCTAATTTTGCAATAATGGCCTATATTCTACAAATAATTGCCCTTATTATGTTATTTATGCCGAAGTATCATTTTTTACAATTTTTATTATATTGAGTTATTATTTTAAGTCATTAAATTGCACAAGTAGCAGTTTATTATCTATTAATTTTTTTATAAACTATATTTTAAAATAATTATTGTGTATTTAATAACTGGCCCAAAACAGACCAATTTTCGGACCTAAAACTACCCAGACCTCAACCCAATTACCCCAAAACCCTTGGCCTAATAACCCTAGCCCGACCCAAACGAAACGAATCCTGTATAATATTCGATCGGTACCCGTTTAATTAACTCGCCCCGTTCATTTAAAATCCCAGCCTTTGATCTTTCAAGATCAACGAACCTCATTCATTCCCCTGTTTTAATTAATCTAACCCGCCCCAAAACCCTACTATTTCATCTCAGACACCGCCTTTAAATCATCTCATCTCTTCTTCTACGAACCCTAGCCGATACTTCTCTCAACTTCTCACTATTGGTCGTTCATTTATGGTGTTACTTAGGTGCTTGCCTAAGTTTGGCAAGCATCACTTTCGAGATCGAACAAAAAATGGCTCGAATCTTTGATCTTGAGTATTATTCCATCTACATACGCTCAACAAAGAGCGATTTACACTCTTGGTTTGAGTTTTAGACGGTTGAACCCGATTAGGGTTTGAATCTCTCCATCTCCTTTTACTGATTTCGATTTGTATATGATATTCTCTTTCCTTATTTGTGCTTAATTGATTGTTTTCTATATTTGTTGTTTCAAATCTCTACTACTATATAAAACCCTCCCCGTTCCCCTTTTAGAAAGATCTTTAATCGTAAAAATTTCACTAAAAATTGAAGTTACTGCTCTTTGTTCTCTCATTCTCTTGTTCTATATCTTGATTCTTGGCTAACTGAAAGTCAAGGCCACGGGGATTCGATTTTAACCTTTTCTTGGTACAAGCACTGCCCGGGGTTCATTTGAAGCCCTTGGGAACTATGACGCACTAAGTGTCACGCCCCGAAATCCCACCTTCGGGCCATGACAGCGTCTAATGGTGAACCCGCCAGACAAACCAACGTTTTAACTGAATATAACTCATAAACGACTGAAACGAGCAAATTAACTAGGGCATCGATGGCCCACAATATGAAATTTAGCAAATAACCAAAATACAACATAGCAGATTCGAAATACGACCCATATACAAATTCCCAGAACTGGTGTCACGTACTCACGGACTATCTAAGAGATTACTACAAACAAAAGGTCTGAAAATAAATACATAGGACTGTCTTTGAAATACAAAGTAAGACAGAGCTGCAAGTGGAAAGTAGAAGGTGACGTCAAGGCCCACGAACGTCTGCGGGTCTACATCGAAGTCTCCTGTGTGACTGATGAGGTGCTCCGATCGTCAGTGATCACCAGGTCTAGCTGCGTAGTCTGCACAACATAAAGAAGTGCAGGTGTAGCATCAGTACAACCGACCCCATGTACTGAGTAAGTGTCGAGCCTAACCTCGGCGAAGTAGTGACGAGGCTAGGACCAACAACAACATATGTACCTGTACAGTTTCATATAATAACAGGAAAGGTGGCAACAGAAATAAACAAGTAAGACAGGTACGGGGAGAACATGCTGGGGTAATAGGGGAAACAAAATGCTAGCACGGTAGAACAAGGTAATAACTGAAATGTAAAAGTAAAGGCAGGAATTTAACTTTTCAACAGATAATGAACAGCAAAAGGCACGGCATGTCCCCTCGTGCATAACCTCACAATCACTCGGCACGGAATGTCCCCTCGTGCATATATAATATAATAACACTCAGTCAACACGGCATGTCCCCTCGTGCGACGAATAATAAAAACACAAGGCAACAATAATATGAAAGTCAACAACACGAAGTCTCAAGTGCATGGAAATATTCAATACAATTCTATTGTTCCGGCAAGGAGAAATCATCATTTACAACATCAACCAATGCCCGACAAGGGTCTCAGCTATAACCAACCTCGCATCAGAAATACAATTTCAACAGTGTAAGTCTCAACTGAAACAAATAACTCAATAACTTTCCACGTCATGAAACAACATCAAGGTATCACTTTTAATTCACCAATTACTCGTATTGCGGAGAATAATAAGAACACAGTAAGTTTCATCACAATTTACTCACGGGCATGCTTGACCGCAACGCATAGGCACTCGTCACCACGCCTATCCGTTGGACGTGAGTTACACATAGCATATAAGACTCTATACCTAATCCCTCAAGGTGAGGTTAAGCCAAACACTTACCTTGGCTCCAAAAATTGCAAGTCAAGCCTCGATCACAGCCTTTCCTTTAGAATCCGACTCCGAAACGGTATTATCTAGACATAATCAACCCAAGTATATCAATAATGGCTCAATAAATTCAAACACATGGCCTAATTATTTATTTCAAAACATTCTTCCTAAGATTCCAAAATTTGAACCCGGGCCCCCTTGGTCCAAACACGAGGCTCGAACCAAAACCCGATCACCCATAACCCCACGAGTTAGAATATATGATTTGTTTTAAGATTCGACCCCAAATTGAGGTTGAATTATTCAAAATTCTAAAAAAACAACTCTACCTAAAATCCCTAATTTCCTACCTTAATTTCCATGTTTTTAGGCCTAAATTCTAGTGATTAATTGAATAAATTATGAGGACACGAGGTCAAGAGCACTTACCTATGAAGTTATGGCAGTTGGGGAGCTTGATTTTCGTTTATGGGTGGGTTTGAGGAAGAAGGGGGGAGTGAAAAATGGGAGTGACCCGTAATGGGTATGTTTTGGGGTTATTAAAATCACTGGGTGTATTTACGCTACGCGTTCGCGAGCCACTGGCCGCGTTCGCGAAGGCTTGGCAGCTGGGACCTATGCGTCCGCGGAACCAGGGCCGCGTTTGCGTAGGTCTGACCCCCTAACCCTCCGCGTTCGCGTGTCACTTCCCGCGTCGCGAAGAACAACCTACCTGACCCCCAGACCCCACCGCATAACACTACGCGTTCGCGAGAGGGGCGTCGCGTTCGCGTAGAGCAGCCCCCCATAGCTCCGCGTTCGCGCCCGTACCCCCTACGTTCGCGTAGAACAAAAACCCAAGCCACACCATTTACCCTTCGCGTCCGCGTGCCCTTGGCCGCGTTCGCGAAGGGTATCACACCAGACATCAGAAACCTGCAACATCACACCAGATTTTCATGTTTTTCACACCCCGTTAGCTACCCGAAACTCACCCGAGCCCTCGGGGCTCAAAACCAAAAATACACACGACTCCCAAACCATCCTACAAACTTGTTCAAGCTTTTAAATCATCAAAATATCATCAAAAACCATGAATCAAACCTCAAAACTCTTATAATTTTCTCAAACTTCATAAACTTACAAATTTCCCATTTTTGATCCGAACCACGTCATTTCAAGTCCGTTTTACACCAAATTTCACAGATAGGACAAATAACATATAATAAACCTGTTCCGGGCTCCGGGACCATAATACGGGCCCGGTAACACGGTTTTCACACAATTATTCATTTTTAAATTCCTTTATTATTTTCAGAAAATAATTTTCTTTAAAAATTCATTTCTCGGGCTTGGGACCTCGGAATTCGATTCCGGGCATACGCCCAAGTCCCATATTTTCCTACGGACCCTCCGGGACCGTCACATCACGGGTCCGGGTTTGTTTACTAAAAATGTTGACCAAAGTCAACTTTATTCATTTAATTATCAAAAATTCCATTTTTCATCCAATTTTCAATATAAAGACTTCCCGGCGACACTCTCGGGCTGCACAAGCATATCAAGGTGAGATCAACGGAGGATTTCGGAGCCTCGGAATACAGATATAGCTAAAATTACTTAGGATGACCGTTTGGGTCATCACACTAAGATTCTGGGTTCTTGCTCTTTGTTGATATACAGAATACTATGGAATTTGCTCTTTCTTGTTATCTGTTTAACTGGTGAGTCTCTTGGTTTTACGATTTCATTCTTCTATGTTTATGTCCTGCATACACGCGCCTCTACATTTCATAACCTAACGTGTTCTTAGACCATCTTTATGTGTAACTTTACAAGCACTACACTCGTATTATGATTTGAACCTCTTTAACATTTGACTTTTTACTTAAAAACTCAAGTTTTGAGATATGTTATTTGAATATGCTTCACCTGAATAATTTGGACCTTCTTAAGTTCATTTAGCCTGATGGATTGGTACCTGAATTCTTACATTACTAAGTTTGCTTTCCTACTCTACGTTGAATTCCTGCAATGACTGCCTCACATCTGTAATGTGTATAATCTGTGACTTGCTCCCCTTCTATTGTGTCACTCAACATGTCTTTGGCTTAATTATTTCAATATCCCTTTAGTGATTATTTGAAACTTTAGAGTAGCTATCCCAACTTGCGTTTCCTTACCATGTTTGATACTGTTTTGTTTCATGATGTAAGTTAGCATGTCTGTCTTTTGACATAGTGATGGATACTTGGGACCCCTAGGCTTTAAACTCTTTAAGTTGGTACTCTACCTATATTTGTTTGGTATTATGCATCTTTATATATTAATCTTGAAATCTCGGGAAACTTGTTTCTCCCTTAACTCTTTCAATGTGTTTCTGCCAATGTGTTACTTCTTTATAAGTGTGGAACCCATAATAGTAACCTGTTCTAAGTCTTGTTGACCTTCTTAACTAGCATATTCTGTGTTTTAGACAACTTTGCTATTTCTGACTTAAAAATACAAGTGTATCTCTTCAAATCATGTCTCTTAACCATTGTTTTCTCACTCTCATTTGTTGCCTACACTAATCTGAATATGTAACTCATGGCCGCCTGAAAGCCAAGGCCACTAAGATTTTCTCTATTGACCTCCCTAGTGGGAGTACTGCTCGAGGTCCATTTGAGACCCTTGTGAACCCTGACACACTAGGACATGGGGTTCTTTGGCCATTCTCTTTACTACTAAGACTTGAGCTATCTATGATACTCAGTTCTTTCCCCGTTCTATCTATTGAATATGCAAATTGGTTTGTGTAAGTGATTCAATGTTTGGGTCATAGGGTCAATCTATGGCTGTTTGGTTTGGCTTGAGTTCCTCTATGTTTTCTGGGTTGTGCTAATGAATATAGTCCCCTATTGGGATCTGGGTATGTTATGTGTAAAGAAAGAGTTGTTGAAGGCCCAGGCAACGTTGGGTATCTCCTTTGGGCCTGCGATGGGGCTACTATTGCTGCTTGTATAATATTTTGTAATTACATTCACTATTAGGTCTGCAATAATTCTGTAATAAAAAATTGGGGTGTTAGTGAAATTGGGCAATGGGTATGTTTCATTCGCTTTCTTGTTTTTGGCTCGAGCAGTAGGTCGTTCGACCCTCAAAGAAATACGGTAATATTCTAATGTTTGCATGTAAAGTGGTAGAAAGCATGCGTATAGGATTTATGTGATCTATTTGCTATCGAACCTGCTATATATGTCATTCAAATTTCTACGTGCACTATTAGAAATCATGCCATTAGGGAAATCACACACTCACACAACTTGTATGCTATCAAAGAATAAGTGCTCTATTTATTCCCATGTCTACTGCTATGTGTCACTAGACAACATGCCTATAAGAAATAAATGCTAATAACTGCCCCTCAGATTGCATAACTGCCCCTCAGATTGCATAACTGCACCATGTTCATTAGATATCATGCCTATAGGATTTTAATTATTTAATTCGCTATTGCACCATACCGTTCACCTAGAGAACATGCCTATAAGGGCTAAATATAAAAATTTGTTCCAATCGCCAATCTTTAGAAATCCTGCCTATAGGGTATTACTTCTTGCTCTAAAGAGCTGATGTTGAACTCTTCAAACACTGTTTTATTGCTTAGACACGCCAATATTAAAAACTTGAGTAATTCTGAGCATTTCCAATAGTTTTACTGTCCCTTGCTGCGTAAACCACTTAGATATCATGCCTATAGGTTTTATTAACTTATAAATCTATTTGCGTGCATTTGTTGTCTAATTGCGGAGGCTAATTGAGCCTTTAACTGTCTTTAAGTGCAGTCATATTTCTTTTGAATTGTTGCCTAGTTTTGACATTTCCTTAGGAGCCTAAGTAAAGTCTAGAACCACCCAAAATAGAGGTCCAATTCCTCTTGGACTGTTGATACCCAATTTTTCCCTATATTAGTTTCAAAATCCATATATACCTCCAAAGCTATGCATTAGCACCAATTAATATTTTTCCATAATTTCTGCATTTTTTAATTTTTTTAATTAATTCATCCCAGTATTTTACTATATATAAATAATAACTTATTGCACTACAAATGATTTTATAAAAAATTTCATGGCTTAATTTTACTGTTTATATTTTATACTAAGCCAAATTATTTTACAACTAGCCACATTTAATTTTTTTTGTTATAACTACAATAACTTTGCAGTTATAGCCCATGTGTGCATTATTACCATATTTTACCAGAAAATAGCTTTTGCGTTATTAAAATGTTGAGTAATTGTTTTAAAACATTTTTATGCATGAAAATCATTTTTTACAATTTTTTAATTATTTTATCAATTAATTGGGTATTTAACAAATAGCCTTTTAATTCCTTTAATTTTTCGGACCTAAACCACTATATACTAGCCAAAATCCCTTAATATACCAGCCCAATTCACCCCCCAAGCCCAATCTATGCCTATCCGACCTAATAACCCCGCTTGATCGTGGCCGTTGATCTTTTAGATCAACGATCCACATTAATATTTACCTTTTTAATTCTAAACCAAACCCTAACCCGCCTCATTCTTTCCCTTCTTCCGTCATCGTTTTCCCCCTAACCCTTTATTCTCTCTCGACCACCCTAAACCCTAATCGCTGTCACCGGCCAAAACTCCCGTCAATGGAGTTTCTTTGTGTTCTCCGGCCTTTACCAGCCTTCTACATCCTCTGGTTATTAAGTACATGGATTCTTAAAAGAATCTCAAGGAGATTCAACCTCGTTCTTGCACGAAAACTTGTCTATAAGCCTGTCTATGGCCTTTCTCGTTTGTGAGTATTGGTTTCCTCCTATTTTTAGTTCGAATCCATAGTTATTGACCGAGTTTCTTTCATCTCTACTGCTTTTGAAAACCCTAGTTTTACGACTACTCGAATCCGTTCAGATCTTTGTAGATATGAAACGTTTCGAGTATTATCTGGTGTTTTCCCTTGAAGATCTCTTGCTTTGGTTAACTATTCGATTCCATTTGCTTTCTTTTGAAATTAGGGTTCGCCCTAAGTATTTTTCAAAAGGGTTTTTTCTAACTTTTCAGTGTTTAATTAATTGTTTCTTTACCATCTTGACTAATTCTCGTCTATATGCTTAAACCCTAGATGTTTCTGTTTGTTGCACTAATTTTCTTCAATTTTTCTCCGTTATTTGCTTATTTTTGTCTGCCCAATGTACCGATTGATTTCTATTAGGATTTAAACCATTTTTCCTATTTACACCAGTATTCTTTGGGATTTTTTTCTTAATTGATTTCTATTAGGGATTTGAACAATTTTTTGCCATTAAAATCAGTATTCTTTGAGATTTTTACTTATTTTCCTTATTTGTGACCTTTAATTAGTGTTACTTGCCTTATTTTGACTAATTAGTTAATTTATGGTCCATTTTATGATTTGTTACCTTATTTAAGTCCCAATCAGGGCTGATAATTGATTCTCTTTGTACTAATGTGACCTTCCCGGATCTGTTTGTGCAAATTAATGGGGATTAGCCCCAATTAACTGATTGATTATATTTACTTGCTTTATTTATGAACTCTAAATCGTTTTTACCTTATTTGTTTTACCTCCCTAATTACTATATATACACTTTCATTCTGATTCTTAAGGATACGAACAATAGTTCACAAAAAAACACACATACTGGCTCTCATCTCTCTGCTACTTGTGTTCATTGCTTGTCTAGCCGGCTGAAAGCCAAGGCTAGACTATTGAATCCTACACACCTTTCATCTCCTATTTTCTTCCTTTAATTGGTATGTTTCTACTCCTAATGTCGTTCATTATACTATGAAGTTAAAACCGGTGTGCTCTCTATTCCTTTACTCCTATTAAACTCATGTCTCTTCTATACTAATTTAACTACTTGTGTATTTAGCTCTGTGTACTTTCCTGCTTATTGCTTTAATCAACATGTTTATACCTATTTAAATTTCACTCTTTCCTGTTACTTCCTTAATCAATATGTTTACTCCTGTTTAAGTTTCACTCTTCATGTTTATTGCTTCAATCAACATGTTTACTTTTGTGTTCATTCCAATCTTTCCTATTTATTACTACATGTTTACTTCTTTGTTTAGGGTTTAATCTTCCCTGTTTATTGTCTTAAGCCAGCATGCTTACTTTCGTGTCTCAGACTCTTATTTTTCTGTCTAGTTGACTTTAATTGATATGACCAATTTTGTATAGCTACCCATGTTCTCTCTAGAATGACCACTCCTACATTAAACTTCTATGTTTTCCTGTCTATTGCTTCTAGTTAGCATAACTACTTTTAGCATTAAGTGTGGATGTTAGACCTATGTAGTTCCTTTCTAGACCCTAAATCAGTATGTCCTAGTAAATTGTTATCTACCCCTGCTTGCTCTATGCTCTTGCTGACTAGCATGCTTTCCTATCACCCTATTTCTATGTGCTCTTGGTTCAAGATTCATGTGTTCCCAACCCTAGTTTCCCTCTCTGTGAAGTTGTTTTTTCTCAGCATGCCATATATTCACTTAGGGTTAACTAATAAACTAATTGAATCTGGGTAATGTGGGCCTTTTCTTTGAGGTTTTGTGACTCTGTTCTATGTGCTTTTGGTGTGATGAACCTCTGTTCATAATGTTTCTAAATTGTTTTACACTTCTAACATGCTTTCACTTCTAAACTATTTTCACTCCTGAATTGGTTTCACTTATGATCTGTTTTCTTAAAGTTATTTCCACTCTTTCAAGCACTATCTCCCACTCCTACTCTTAAAATACTTAGGATTCTGCCCCTCTTACTCTTAAGTCTTTTATAGTTTTTAAAAGTTTCAAAATGTACTGAAGTTTCCCCTGAAATTGAAAGTATTTTATCCAATGAATGAAAAGTTTTGGAAAATGTTTATTCCTTTCCTTCAGTTTTGTCCTTTGAACTACGTGATGATCTGATTCACGCGGCGCCGTGGTATGTAGGCAATCCATATAGGATTCGATCATAATCTTAAGAAACAAAAGTGAGAGAGAAATAAAAGAGCAAGAAAATAATATATCATAATACAATGAATGAAAAAAAGGGTGATAGAGAAAGGCAAAAGGATGAAAATAGGACAAAAAATGAGGGAGAGTTCAAATCCAAGAAAATAAAGCCGGGATGAGACACCCAACCATTTCAAAACATATAGAAAGCGTTTAATTTTCCAGGTGCATTGCATACCCAAAGCATGCGATTTCCCTATGTGATAAAATGCTTAGACCTAACGTTTCGTTGGTTCACTCTTAAAGGTGTTTTTAGGGTGGTTGGTTTTGCGGTATCCTGGCTCCCCATCCTTACTTCACTAGATCAAAGGGAAGCATAGAAATGACATCCGAAAGCCACTTATCAATCGTCAACTCTTCGGTAGAGGACCCGAATCCAGTCATCCCAACGTCTGAGTCAGCTACAGCTGAAGAGAATAGGATCATGTGTTGCCGCATGCTAGAAATGTGGGATGCATGTTCCAATGGTAGGGAACCACCCAGTTCCATTCCGGGTTTCCCCGAGATAATCCCCAGGACGGCCGGAACTTCTAACATCCTTATAAGTTACCCGGCCACACCGCTCGGATACCCAACTATGTCGGCTCACTTTGCCGGAAGACCTTCTGAGGTTCGCTCCCAGGTCTTGTTCTCCGGTGCATCATCAAACATCTTCACTGCACCACCGAGCTCTGCCACGGCTCCACCAACTATCATTGGGCCCAGCTTTGAGCCGCCGACATTTACATTCCAAACGCCATCATATCTGGGCGCCACTCATGTCACTCCTGATTCATACCCCCAACAACCTCAGTATGAAGTTACTTTGGGACGAGATAAGAAAAGCCCCGAGCACGAAGAAATGGCTCAGAAAATGAAGAGTATCGAGCAAAGCCTTAAGAACATACTGGGGCTGAGCGGGCAGAAAAGCATTTCCTACGCCGATTTGTGCATGTTCCCACACGTCCACTTGCCTCTCGGGTTCAAAACCCCCAAGTTCGAAAAATATGATGGACATGGGGACCCCATCGCTCATCTGAAAAGGTATTGCAACCAACTCCGAGGAGCAGGTGGGAAAGAAGAACTTCTCATGGCATATTTTGGAGAGAGCTTAACAGGGATTGCATCAGAGTGGTACATGGACCAGGATATATCCCGCTGGCACGTGTGGGATGACCTAGCCCGGGACTTTGTTCGACAGTTCCAATACAATGTGGATATCGCTCCTGATAGAAACTCTCTATCTAACCTCAAAAAGAAGTCATCAGAAAGCTTCAGGGAGTACGCTATTAAGTGGCGCGAGCAGGCGTCTAGGGTCAAACCTCCGATGGATGAGGTCGAAATGGTCAGTGTGTTTCTGCAAGCACAAGAAGCAGATTACTTTCAAAATATGATGTCCGCCATGGGCAAACCCTTTGCAGAAGCAATCAAAATCGGGGAAATGGTTGAGAACGGCTTAAAGACCGGCCGTATCCTAAGCCAATCAGCCATAAGAGCAACTTCCTAGGCCATCCAAAATGGATCCGGGAGTGTAGCCAATAGGAAGAAGAAAGAAGAAGGGGCTATGATGGCTTACGATTTCAGGGGTCCTAGGCAACACTCAGGTCCATTCCCCAAAACCTCCCAGCACTATTACCCTCACCACAATGCAGCTTACAATACATCTCCGTTTCCCTATGAAGTAATGAACGCTCAGCCACATTTCCGGCCGTAACAACAATACAACCAGAACAGAGCTTCGCCCCCGAGAAATAACCATCCTCCTCCAGCTCCATATAATCCACGCCCTCCTCAAAATAACTACCCATACAATGCTTACTGTGAACCACCAAGGAGAATTAACTTTACTCCTATCGGTGAATCATACTCAAGCCTCTTCCCAAAGTTGGTTCAGATGGGGCTTTTGCAGCCCGTACCTCCAAACAGGCAAAATCCACAATCGCCATCACACAAGCGGGGCACCAACTGTGCCTATCATTCCGGAGTAGAAGGGCATGACACGGAGGGGTGTTGGACCCTCAAACGAGCCGTGGAAAACTTTATAGAACAAAAGAAAGTGGTGTTAAGGGACGAAGAAGCTCCCAATGTGACGAACAATCCATTGCCCACCCACAATAATGGGCCCATTATCGGCATGATTTGCGAGGACCAAGATTTTGATCCAGCTTTAAAAGCTATCATTGCCATCGCAGATGCAGAGAAAAAGCCTAAGGCGGCACCCAAGCCAGCTAAGGAAATGAAAAAGAGTAATCCCGTCCCTCAAGCCACGGGGAAAGCTGAAGCCAAGACAAAGATAAGATCTTCTAAAGACGTCGTTCTTTACGTCCCCAGGGTACCCAAGAAGGAACAAGGTATGTTGAGCCCGCCCAGAAGGTTACAATTCAACAGAGCCATGACAAACGTCCCGGCAATGTATGTACCAAAGGGGACGCAGGTGGTTCGAGGGCAAATAATTTCACCAAGGCTGAATGAGCCCGTGGTTATTAGTCGTGCGCCGCAAGCTCCCGTAAAAATTACTACTGCCGTCCCTTGGAACTACAACAAGGCGTTAGTAACATACAAAGGGAAAGAGATCACAGGGGAAGCAATTGAAGCAAACTCATCTGAAAAATACCTCAATCTAAAAGAGCTGGCCAAAAATAAGCATAAACGCTTCCCTCTTAAAAAGCCTATCACCGCCGAAGAGGCTGAAGAGTTCTTTAAGAAGATGAACATGACTGAATACGCAACAATTGAGGAACTCAGGAAAACTCCTGATCAAGTATCACTCTTATCTTTGTTGGTGGGCTCAAGCGAGCATCAGAAAATACTTTTGAAAATGTTGAACGAAGCGTATGTACCGGCAGAGACCTCGGTTGAACAATTGGAAAGAATGGCCGAGTGTTTCTTTGCAGTAAACAAAATTTCTTTTAGCCTGGATGATCTACCTCCCGAGGGAGCCGCTCACAACAAAGCCTTACACTTAACGGTTAAAAGTGAAGGATATTATGTGAAGAGAGTTATGCTTGATGGAGGTTCCGGGGTAGATATTTGCCCTTTATCCACACTACAAGGAATGGGAATCAGCACTAAGAGAATCAGGCCGAATAATGTCTGTGTCCGTGCCTTCGATGGAATCAAAAGGGACACCATCGGCGAAATAGACATAGTTATGACGATCGGCCCTGTGGACTTCACTGTAACCTTCCAAATCCTAGATATGGATACCTCATACAATTTCTTGCTAGGAAGACCGTGGATTCATGCCGCTGGAGCAGTGCCCTCTACTCTCCATCAAATGGTCAAATTCGAATATGAAAACCAGGAGATAGTGGTTCATGGGGAGGACGAGCAGTCAATCTACAGAGACCCCTCGGTCCCCTGTCTTGAAGCCAGAGAGGGGAGTGAGCACGTTGTCTATCAAGCGTTTGAAATTGTGCTTGCCGACCAGCATGAAGAAGGTGCTCCATGCCCACAACCCTGACTATCAAATGTGTCAATCATGGTCGCTACCGACATGATTAGACATGGCTACAGACCCGGAAAGGGGCTCGGGGTGTCCTTGCAAGGTATCACTGAACCAATCTCTCTACATGTCGCTAAAAAATTCTTCGGCATAGGTTTCCAAGCCTCAGAAGCGGATGTGGTTGGGACTTGCCTCAGCCAGTTCCCCACATTAATGAAACTTTCATCGAACCAAAATATGTCGAAGAAGAAGAAGAGGCCTTTACGGCCGAAGAAATCGAGGGAATCTGCGAGGCCATGAAACAGATGTTGTATGAAACTAACATGGTCCAGTTGGGAGAAGGCTCAAGCACCGCTGAGTTGCAATACATGGGCCCAAACGTCAAGTTGCAGAATTGGAAGGCTACTCCATTCCCCGTCAAGCGGGAGACTCGGTAGTTCAGTTTTGCCATATTTCCTGCACTATGAGTTATTTCAGGGTGTAACTCAAGTGTTTTCAATTTACTACCTTTTTGAATTCCGATGTAAACCCTCTTATCTTCGAATTCAATGAAATGAAATCAAAATTTCATAGTCTATTATTCCTTCTGATTTTTGCTTATTTTTCTTATTTTCAGTCCTAATAATGCGGCTTTAAATAACATGACATGCTTGCGGACTTCATGCTCTGATCTTAATACGCTGTCTAACCTCGAAATAATGAGTCAAGAACCGAAATATGACGAAGAAGAGGCTTTTAGGGAAGTAAATCGAGAATTAGAACAATTAGAGAATAAGCCTAAGCCGAACTTAAACGAAACAGAACCCGTCAACTTGGGTAGCGCAGAAGAGGTTCGAGAAACCATGATAAGCGTCCACACTGATGAAAGAACTAAGGACGCTTTGATTCAACTCCTACTTGAGTTCAAAGACGTGTTTGCTTGGTCCTACGACGACATGCCCGGACTAAGTGTAGACTTGGTGGTACACAAATTGCCGACCTACCCCAGTCATCCACCCGTCCAACAAAAGCAGAGGAAATTTAAAACAGACATGAGTGAAAAAATCAAAGAAGAGGTCACTAAACAATTAAAAGAGGGAGTGATGCGGGTGGTCCAATACATTACCTGGCTAGCCAATGTGGTTCCAGTACCTAAAAAGGATGGAAAAGTCAGAGTATGTGCCGATTACCGAGATTTGAATAAAGCAAGCCCTAAATATAACTTTCCACTAAACATACATATCTTGGTTGACAATTGTGCCAAGCATGAGGTACAGTCTTTCGTGGATTGTTATACTGGATACCACCAGGTACTGATGGATGAAGAAGATGCAGAAAAAATGGCTTTTACTACACCCTGGGGCACCTATTGCTACCGAGTCATGTCGTTCGCCCTAAAGAACGCCAGGGCGACATACACGAGGGCTATGACTACCATTTTCCACGACATGATGCATCAAGAGATTGAGGTATACGTGGATGATGTGATTATTAAATCTAGGACGCAAGATGACCATGTCCACCATTTGAGGAAATTCTTCGAACGCCTGCGTAAGTATGATCTGAAACT
>ML266664.1:740-19371 GCA_005239495.1 Nicotiana undulata
AAAAGAAATAAGAGAATCAGAAGGTAGATACGAGTTTTAGCAAGTAAATGAAGCAAGATAAAGAAGGGTACGAGGTACCTAGTTAATAAATATTATCAGTATTTATAATTCTGGTAGAGAACTATAAGCATTTTTTAGTTGCTTTCAACTGTAATAGAGATATCTACAATTGTCCATACCAATCTCAATTATAACCAATGGGAGCTAACTGAAATAATGTAAAAGAAGGATAGGATATCAGGATCCAACTGGGGTTAGAGTAACCAAAAATTATGGATAGATTGTTATCATTATTTAACATTTTTGAAGGGTAGTGCAGAACATGGTAATAGTTCTCATTTGGAGATAGCCATATGGTCACTCTAGAATAGAACAGTCAGATATGAATACTAGAATATTCAGAAATTTCAGAAGATAGGCACTAGGATCCTAGAAGGGATAAATATTTGCCTTAGTATGACTCCAGCCGCTAGTAAAAAAAAAAGAGAAGAAGAATGTTAGGCGTCCCGAAGAGCCAGTGATATGAAGCAGGGGGAGCTAAGTGTGAAATAACGTCATGTTAAAGTCTTTGTAATAGGGAGATAGACCGAGATATTATCATGAAATTAAGAAGAGAGTAAATGAAACATTATGAGTAAGAGGTGATAAATGAGTGATAGCGGTAAATCAAAATATGGTATAATGATAAAGTCTATAGTCAAGTGAAAAAAAAATGAGAGGAGACAGGCCTTGAGACAATACAAAAGTATAAGCCATAAAGCCATACCCTCATTTCGAGAAATGAGTTGGTGACTCACACGTGGTTACCATAAGGAAAAGTTATATCCCCCCAAGTAATAGAAATTAGTACGAGATAGTAAACAAGAAAAAAAAATCGAACATGAATTAGGGATCAAAGGAATTGGTAATAGTCGACATCGTTTCAAAGATAGTGTTTCGACAATAATATAATGAACAATAGAAGAATAACCTTTAAAGGTCATTGACGAAGAAGCTTACCTAAAGCAAGCACTATGAGCAGAGTTAAGCTTAATGGACTAAATGTGCCAGTTATACCACATGTCACCCTTGTGTGTACGAAATTCAATTATACCTGGTGTAGAAGGGTTACCTCAAGGCGCGTAATGTCTGTGAAGATGTAGAAACAAAATGCCAAATATGAAGAGGTAAATATCGAATGGTAAAGGAAGAATGTGGTAAAAAGGTGAAAGGAATAAGATTGCATTTATTCATATCCTATAGATATAATATAACTCCAGTACATTATGAAAGCATGATGTTGGGGAGAATCAATAAGGGTTTCGTACTCGATGATATTAATATATAAGTGGGAATGAACACTTGATACATAAGGATCCCGTACAAGAGGTAAGTTAAGACACAAGACATAACCCAAGAGGCGTTACGTAAAATAAAGATATGAGAGTTGACCAATGGGTAGTCAGTAGTTGATTCTGGAAGAGCCTAGTTATGGCTAGATAGGAGGATATAGGCAAATCAGTAGATCATGCAAGATAAACGTAGTGAAACCCAGCATAGGAAATTCAGTCTCTTAGATACAAAATCGTAATCCTCGAGAAATATTCAGATAGGAGTTGGGGTAGTAGAAGGTACAATATAAGTGTTACGGAAATAAAAGAGAGTGCCACAATGGAGACAACTGAAATTTCAATTCAGAAGAAACCCTACAAGCACAAGGGCATGGAGGTAAGTAACTAAGGATAATGATAGGCGAGTAAGAACATCAGAAATACCGTGGGATATACAATGTAATAAGGTCTCAACTTTATAAGAGTTAGAAGTTCTTCCCTAAGTACTACAACGAAAGACTAGCTGAGGAAATAAGGAAGCAGGCTTCAACATAAGCATAGTGACCTAAAGTAGAAATGGTCTTGTAACAGCAGTCTCACTATAATGTTGTATGCACTCCATAAGAAAGTGGCATCTATCGTAGCTAATGAACGGAAGAAAAAAAAATCAATCAAAAGTTGATAATTGAGATCATATGAGTTACAGGGAACACCCGTATTCATGGGCACTAAGATAGGCCAAGTATCCATGCAGCAAGTGGCAGAACGACCAGGAAAAGTAATTGTTTACATTTAAGACAACTGAGAAGGCGTGAAAGGAAATCTATGGTGCTAACATGATGAAAGGAAGGTTACGAGTAGTATAAGTAGATGTGCGTAGGTCGCAAGCTAAAGTATGGTAGAGCAACAAGGTTTTAGCTAGGCAGGAGTAAGGATAAGAAAATGTGAGTGAGAAGGTGACGAAAATAGGTAATTCCTCGGGATTAAACCCATCACAACAAGAGAGCTAATGGTTTCCATACAGTTATAAAAAGCTCAGTATAGCATGAGTGAACTCAAAGGAGTTTAAAACTAGGAGAATTTAGAAGAGATAGAATGCTACCATAATAGTAAAGTAAGGGTGTAATTGTGATAAATGATAAGAGGATGACGTTTAGACCTTTGATTGAGTAATGATTTTAAGAACAAGTATTTCATGAACTGCACGAGATTAAAATACCCCCATAAGATGAATCACATTGGAATGCTATGAAATACAATTACTGGAGTATAGTATCGTCCCTAAGTGGATCAGGAAAATCACTTCAGATGTTCCCCGATGAGACGTAAGCCCTAGTGACGATATATTACATAAGAGATTTTAAATTATCAGTGGCAGATTATAGATCAATATTCTGGTGAATCAACAATGAATGGATGAAAGTTACAAAGTATGATTTGAGATTATGCTGTCATTATTAAGATGGACGGTAACAAGGAAGCATTAAATGACTTAGATTTATACATATAGGATAAGCAGTGAGAGAAAAACCTGGAGTTGGGTGGCAAGTCTCCATAATAATAAACTGAAGTAAGAGTTATGGTATAGTATGACCTACCTAGTAGTGGTAAATCCATAAGTATAGATAACTGAGTCAATGAAACAAGCTATAGAAATAGTCGTAAGTTCAACAAAATACCAAACAAAGAACTTTAGTACACCTATAGATGCCCAGAGGGACAGCTTTTCATAGTACAATATATGTTCACCAAGTGAATCCTAAAGATAGGCTAAAAGCTAACAGGAAATAAAAAAGAAAAGAGATAAGAGTCGCATTGGCACACATTCAAGGTTAGAATTGTCTAGGCTACATGAAAGAAGGTAGAAATAGTTGCGACATTGAGAGGAGTTCGACCACAAGTTGTGGTGTAAGAAAGAGGCCTAAAGGGGGGGAATTCTAGCCTTTGGATTTATTCACCGAACAACTCCCTAGATGGAAAAGAAGATATTAAATTATTCGTAAGCGTTATTGCTTAAGATATGGAAAAGTGCATTAGTCAACATTCGAGGACGAATGTTCCAAAGGGGGGAATGATGTTACACCCCATGTTTTCGTACGTGAGAATACATCGCAAGTCAATTGATGTAAGATCAGAAATAAGATTCTATTTGATGGAATATAAAGTAAGTTAATAATGTTACGTTGGAGGTTACAAATATTTAAGATCATGAATAACGAGTACCAAGAGGGTTGGAAAGCTTAGAAGCTAAACCAACTGAAGAGAATAAGTTTCGTCAAAAGTCGACGAGTTTGGAATGTTATAACATGTACTTTAGGGTGAGACTATGGTTAATTAAATTATAAGGAGGTTATTCTATGATTTAATTTTGTCATATGATAGTCTTGTGCTACGTTTTGAAGTCAAGCAAGTTTTGGAACAGAAGTTGGAATAGGTCTTCACAAGTTACATTCATAAAATTTTTGAAACTTAGGTCGAATGTAGCTGACTTTTCTCCCAATATACTTATAATTAGGGGATGATCTACCTACCAATTTGAATATCTACAAGTATAGTTTCCAATTCATTAAACCGTTCAACGATATGATGTAGGAGTAGAGAGATATTTTCAGTTTCGCGAGACTGCATAGACATCATATATGACAAGTAGGTGGATTACTAGAGCTTTTTGAGCAATATATTTCATGTGTTATATGAGGTCATATTGGGACATATTATATACCAAATTGAAGGTCTTGGAATTTAGGTTCCAACGCTCTTAACCGTTCGTTCATACGACATCGGCATAAAAAGATATAAGCATCGGACGATGGACCAATCCTAGGGTGCCAAGCTAGCACCTCTTTGACTTTTCCAAACTTGATATATATAAACCTTAGGTCGGCTTTCTCTTCCTTATTCAGCACAAAACGACCAAAGAAAACCCATAAACATAACCTCAACTTATATTCTAGGGTTTGAAAGAAGAATATCATCCCGGGCATGAAATCGAGAAACAATAACATCAAAACGATCCCTACGACGTAAGTGTCATTATACCGCCTCTTCTTTTTCTTTGTAGTTAGAGTTTTGGAAGTTACTTCATAGTTAAGAAACGTATAATAACTGTATTTAAGTGCTTAAATATCAACTAAGGTTGATAAATGTGTTTCTTAATAGTTAGAACTCACAGCACGGTGATCGGAAGCCGTGAGCTGGAGTTATTTGACTTGTAGCGGACTGATTTGTGTTGTTGTTGGGCTGCATGTTTTAATACTCTTTTGTGGAGTTTTGGAGGAGGAAGGGTGTGGAGAAACACCATATAGATTTAGGTTTGTGAGCTGGTCGTTCTTTGTAACATTTCCGGGTCGTTTGACACGACTACGGTGGTCGTCTTATGTGTGAAATGATTAGGTTGTGTGTGGACTGTTTTGGGAGGCTCAAAATGATTATTATTGATGTTGTTTGGGTTGTTAGGTGATTTTTTTGACTTGTGTGAATTCATATAAATAGGGGAGGTGCTGTCCGTTTCATTGTAAAATAGGTTGTGGTCGATACATAATAGTTATGACGCTTAAACGATAACGATAGTGTCGTTTCTCTTATTGTAGATTAAGGAGTTGTGACATTTGCGTAGCTTGAGGTTGGGACAGTATATACAAGGTATGTGAGGCTATCCCTTTCCTTCTTTTGCACGACTCTGATTGTACGTAATGCAATGAACGAGCTTCCAAAGATACTCTACTCTTAGAAGCTAGCAGTACTTACATTGTTTCCCTTCTTATGGAACAATTGATGTTGAGGTTGCTTCTCTTATTCTTATGTTATCAATGTTGTTGGTACTTCCTGATTCTTATAAGATTCTCGATGAAGAGTTAGCCCTAATGATGTGTACGGAGAATATCGACCTTACGTCACTCTTAATGTTCAGAACATGATTCCAATGAGTCCTGCATGCAATATATATATGTATCTATTTTACTCTACCGAGACGCGCTATAGTCGGCCGGGTATGGCACCTATTGTGCAACCATTGATCAGTTGGGTTTACCGAGTTCTCTTTGAGGCCGAGTATGATATGATAATGAGATGATGCCCACCGAGGTGAATGTGCTATGATGATGATGATGCCCACAGAGGTGGATGTTTTAAAAGATTATGTATATATATGTATCATGCATTTCATGTTACTGTCTCTTAGAAGCACTCAGATGTTACAGGTGGTATCTTCTCTACCTCTCTTTACATTATTGTTCATATTTATATTGACCAGGCTTACATACTCAGTACTTTATTCGTACTGACGTCCTTTTATTTGTGGATGCTGCATGTCGTGCTGCAGGTCCTGATAGACAGGTAGACACAGCTCTCCCACCATAGTAGGCTTTCCAGTTCAGCGGTCATAGGAGAGATCCCTTCTCCGGACTTGCCATGGTCTTGGTATGCATTTTTTTATAGATATTATGTGTATGTCGGGGCCCTGTTTCAGCTATGTTGTATTACTTATGCTCCTTTAGAGGCTCATAGACAGGTGTCAACTCATGTATAGTTTGGTATGCCTTTTTTGATATTTTTTTGTTGTATAGTCTTTCATGGCAGCGTTGTAGCTCGTACCTTNGAGGGGACATTCCGTGCTGAGTGATTGTGAGGTTATGCATGAGGGGACATTCCATGCCGAGTGATTGTGAGGTTATGCACGAGGGGACATTCCGTGCCGAGTGTTATTATATATGCACGAGGGGACATTCCGTGCCGAGTGACTGTGAGGTTATGCACGAGGGGACATGCCGTGCCTTTTCTGTTCATTATCTGTTTGAGAAGATGTACTTCTGCCGTGTCTTTACGTTTCATTTATTACCATGTACTGCTGTGTTAGCATACTGTTACCCTATCTCCCCCGCATGTTCTCCCTGTATCTGTCTTACTTGCTTATTTATGTTGTCATTTTTCCTGCTATTATATAAAATTGCACAGGTACATATGTAGTGTTGGTTCTAGCCTCGTCACTACTTCGACGAGGTTAGGCTAGACACTTACTCAGTACATGGGGTCGGTTGTACTGATGCTACACCTGCACTTCTTTATGTTGTGCAGACTACGCAGCCGGACCCGGAGATCATTGACGATCGGAGCACCTCATTCAGTCACACAGGAGACTCGAGGTAGACCCGCAGACGTTCGTGGGCCTTGACGTCACCTTCTACTTTCCACTTTCAGCTCTGTCTTATTTTGTATTTCAAAGACAATTTATGTATTTATTTCAGAACTTTTGTTTGTAGTAATCTCATAGATAGTCTGTGAGTATGTGACACCAGTTCTGGGAGTTGTTTATGGGTTTCATTTCGAAAGTACTATGTTGTATTTTAGTTATCCTGTTCGTATTTATTGTTAATGAGTTTTATTCAGTTCAAACGTTTGCTTGTCTAGCGGGTTCAACGTTAGACGCAGTCATGGCCCGAAGGTGGGATTTCGGGTCGTGACAACAAGACAAGAATGTGGTGACATCTTGCAAAAAGCAAAAGACTTTGAAGAACAAGTGAAGGCAGCATAAATGATTTTGGCTCAGACCAATGATGAATCTGATAGAGCAACATTACATGAACTTAAAGTTCAATACATCAGATACATGAAGTTAGAGGAGACATTTCTAAAACAAAACACACAACTATAGTGGTTCAAAGAAAGTCAAGCCAACTCTAAATACTTCCACAGTCTTATTAGAGGAAGAAGAAGGAAACTCTATATCCACAAAATCAAATATGATAATAGACAATGGATTCAAGGTGATGAGGCTATTGGTAATGCATCATGTGAATTTTACCAAGACCTTTTCACAAATCCAAGAGGAGCCATCAGAGAAGATTTACTGTCATGCATCCCCTCCATGATAACTCCAGAAGATAATGTTATTCTGTCTGCATACCCTATTTGATCTCACAGAGATTGTCTTCTCTATGAACCCCACAAGTGTTGCAAGGCCAGATGGTTTCAATTGCAAATTTTACCAATCTTACTGGGACATCATTAAGACTTATCTTCTAAATGTTGTATTAACTTTCTTTAGTGGTTGCACCATGCAAATATACATGACTAATGCATGCTTTGTTCTCCTCCCCAAGGTGGAATTTCTTAATTCCCTATCTAAATTTAGACCCATCAGCTTCAGCAACTTCATAAACAAGATCATCTCCAAAGTCATATGTTCTAGACTTGGGCCTATACTCCCCAGAATTTTCTCTGCTAACCAGTCTGGCTTTGTAAAAGGAAGAAACATTTCTGAGAACATCATTCTTGCTCAGGAAAGTATCAATGGTATCAAGAAACCCAATGAGGGTTCCAATGCAGTCATCAAGTTAGATATGGCTAAAGCTTATGATAGGGTCTCCTGGAGCTTCACTTGTATAATGCTGAGGAGAATGGGCTTTTGTGAGTGTAAGACCCCGGAAAATTTTGCCAAGCGATATAGGATTTCGAGGTGCCTGGTCGACTAATTATAATATTTTATGTGCTTTAAATATGATGTAAATGAATTGGATGTGATTAATAAGTGTATGATTCATAAAATAAGTGATGTGAGGTCCAAGGGTAAGCCTAAATCTAAGCCAAATGGGAAAATTTCATAATCGGCTAAAATTCTGAATGAGTTTGCACTAGTACTCTGTTTGAAGGATCATATCTAATTGTGTATTAAGTATTATTAGATTAATAACATATCAAATGAAAGGTCTTCTAGTCTAGTTTCCAAAGCTTCAAACCGTTTGTCATTTGGACATTCCTATGCAAAGTTATGGTCAAATTACCAAAAGCTGGAAAGACGCGATCCTGCGTCGAATCTGCGATCGCAGAATCAAAATGCGATTCGCATTTTTGATATGAGATCGCATATCAGGTCGCAGACAGGGCCAGTGTTGCCCAATTTTTGGCAGTGATTCTGCGATTCACTATGCGGCCCGCATGTGTGTTCTGCGATCCATTATGCGATCGCAGACCCTGTTTCGAAGGCTTATTTTTCCTATTTTTATAACCCGACCCCATTTTCATAAATAGGTTTAGGGGCTTCGTTTGGGGTCATTTTCTACTGATTTTAGAGAGAAATGAGAGCATATAGAGAGAGAAAGAAGGGGCCTAACTTAATAATCATCCAAATCTTGCTCAAGTCTTCAAGAATCAAGAAAGATAACCATAGATTGTCTTCCATCCGGGTAAGTTCTACTTCCAAAAATTCCATGCAAGAGGTTAAGAGTTCAAATATGTTGTGAGGGTTAGAAATAGGCCATGCATGTGGGACTAAGTTGTAATATGTGTTACTAAAGAACTAATTTGGGTAGTTCATGTTAATAATTGGGTGAAGAAAGAAGAGATTGCCATTTTTAAACCTTGTAGTCTATTTTACGTGTTAGGTGTTTGATGAAATTCCTAAGAGAGTTATTCCATGGGTAATATTCTTAATTATTAATCGATTTCCGCTATTCTCCTTATAGATTGTTATTGCTAGAGGTGTTGGTGAATTGTATAAACTTAAGGAAAAGCTCTTTGAGGTATGTATGGCTAACTTTAACCTTTGTAGAATCCCCTTGTTGGTGTCTGAGCATACGGTATGTGTACTTTGTTTGAGAGTATGTGAATTGATTGTTCTAGTGTGTTGAGACGTAAGATTTTATTATTTGATTGTCCTAGTTAATTCCTATACCACCATGCTATATGAGATTGTGAAAATGGTGATTCCTTGTGCTTACTCTATCATGTGCAAAGCTCGTTAACTGTTGAATACCTCGGTATGAAAGGATGCACTATCAAACGAAAGAAATGATAACGAATCCAATTGTTGAATGTATCTAAGTGCTAAATGCTGTGAAGTGAGTAATGGAAAGGAAATGTGGATTTATCTAATGGAACTATATGTTGATGCTTGTAATATGCCTGAATTTATCAATGTGAAGGAAAGTGGTACTAAATGAGTGAAAATGGTAATGAACTCAATTGTTGAATGTATCCAAGTGTTGAGGGCTGTGTAGTGAATGATGGGAAAGAAAAGTGAATTGAATTGACTAATCTAAATGGTTATGGAGTACCGTACATGACTCACTACTTGGTAGAGATTATTGTGCCTTTGCTTTCATATGTCTGTTCGGCTGCAATGAATTCATATTCTTGATGATGAGGATCCTTGTGATTGAAATGTTGATTGCTGTTGTTATTAAATGTGGTTGAATTAATGGTTGATAAAGTCCATTGTGAACACATGATTGTTTGGTTGTTATGAAATTCTACTCTTGATGATATGAAGCCTTATGATCGAATTGTGAACTATTATTGTTGCCATTGAATATGATTGTAATTGTCAGGTGGGATCGGGTTGCGCGCCGCAATGGGGGAGATAAGGGTTATATGTGAGAAGTGATAAGGATGTGATTGTAATTGTTAGGTGGGATCGGGTTGTGCGCCGCAACAGGGGAGATAAGGGTGATGTGTAAGAAGTGATAAGGGTGTGATTGCAATTGTCAGGTGGGATCGGGTTGCACGCCGCAACAGGAGAAATAAGGGTGAGATGTGAGGAGGGACAAGGATGGAATTGTGGTTGTGATTGTGATGAAGTGAGAATTGTGGAACTTCCATTGTGTTTCTTTCTATATCATTGTGCAGTGATTGTGTGACGCTCTGTCTGTCTCTTGCTTGTGCATTGTTGAGTTTACTTAGAGTAAGTTTGTTCATACATACTAGTAATGTGGGCTCTTGATGTTGGTTGTTTCCATTTTCTGTGCAATGCTTGTGAGTTCTATTACTGTCTCTTATCTATGTATTGCTTGATTGTACTTGGGATAAAGTTTGTTCATACATACCAGTACAATTCAAATGTACTGACGTCCCTTTTGCCGGGGGCGCTACATTCTTATGATGATTGTAGGTGGTTCCATAGCAGGTAATTCAGCCCACCGACAGTAGTGCCTCCTCTCCATTTCGTCAGCTGCATTGGTGAGCCCCACTTCCTCTCGGCGCCATGTGTGGTTCATGCCACCTTCTTTGAGTTTATTG
Organism: Nicotiana undulata; assembly: GCA_005239495.1. Taxonomy (NCBI): domain Eukaryota; kingdom Viridiplantae; phylum Streptophyta; class Magnoliopsida; order Solanales; family Solanaceae; genus Nicotiana; species Nicotiana undulata. The sequence continues at coordinate 11,063 of ML266664.1, forward strand.
TCTATTGTAAGGTATAGACGGGGCCTTGTCATCGACAAGTACTGGTTAAGTTCCTAGTATTCGTAGAGGCTCCGTAGACACAATGTGGGTAGTGTACATATGTATTTTGGGTAAGTAATGGTACGGTTCGGAATCGTGATCCACGTTGGTAAACGTTGTATGTATTTTGTAAGTGTTTGGTATCATATGTTGGTAATGATAAAAAGCAGAATTGATTTCAAGTTGAAATTTTATGCTTAAGTCTAAATGGCTATTTCACATGAATAATGTATATTGAAATCACGGGGTAACGCGTGGGTTAGGAAAGGCAATTCCAGGTCTGCTTGACCGGGGTCCTCCAGTTGAGTGCCGGTCGTGTCCCTCGGTTTTGGGGCATGACAGTGAGTTGGTCATTGATATGATATGGAGAACCATGTCTAAAAACTGGTACTCAATCATTGTAAATGGAACTAGGTGTGGTGTTTTCCACTCTACAAGGGGCTTAAACCAAGGAGACCTCCTTGCCCCTTCTCTGTTCATCATATGGGCTGAGCTTCTATCCAAAATGCTTAACATCCTCAATCATAATCAGTTTTTCAATGGTTTCTATATAGAAAGAAGGGGCCCTCAAGTCAATTACCTCAGCTTTGCAGATGATATCATCATTTTCTCATATGGGAAAAGGTCCTCACTTCAGAAAATCATGTGGATATTGGATAAGTATGAGGATATTTCTGGCCAATAGATCAATAGGCACAAAAGTAATTTCATGACCTCTCCTTGTGCATTCCTGTCAACAGTTAGAAGAATCCAAGCAGTTACAGGTTTCTCTGGGAATTTATCTCCTCTCACTTATCTGGGATGTCCATTGTACACTAGCAAGTTGAAAATCATCCACTTCAACAACCTTACCTCAAAAATTGTGGGAAGAATCAGCAGTTGGCATGGCAAAATGCTGTCACATGGAGGAAGGGTTACTGTGATTAAGCATGTTCTCCAATCTATGCCAATCCATCTCCTGTCAGTAGTCTCTCCTCCTAAGACAGTCATGAAACAAATTGAGAAGCTAGCAACAAACTTCTTCTGGGGCATGGAAGATAACAAAAGGAAGTACCATTGGGCATCATGTCATAAGTTATGTTTCGCTGTGAATGAAAGGGGGTCTTGGCTTCAGAACCATTGAAGACATTTGCAAATCAATGGAATACAAACAATGGTGGCATTTCATATCTACTCAATCTTTGTGGAGTAGCTTTCTTAAAGCCAAGTACTCTCAAAGATTTAATCCTACCTCCAAAATATGGGATACAGGATAATCACAAGCATGAAAAAGATTGGCTTTTAACAAGAAAGAAGATGAAAAGAACATCCAATGGAGACTTCAATCAGGAAATTGTAGCTTTTAGGGGATAACTGGTTGGGGTCAGGTCCTCTAGCAGCTCACGGAAATGAAGGAGGTAGACCTAGGAATGTTTCAATCTCCTAATTCTGGAATAATGTCCATTGTATCCTTCAAAAATTCAATGAGAGTGAACCAACTGACATGATACCTCTGTTCATTCAAACCTCTATCTTTTTCAATAGCAACTTGCAAGATGAAGTTATTTGGACCCCCTACTACTGATGGCAGGTTCACCTGTACTTCTGCATGGGAATTAATCAGAAAAACGAAGCAACCCAACATCTCCAATAAGATGACATGGCACAAAAAGATCCCATTCAAATTGTCATTTTGTTTGTGAAGAGCTCTCATAAATAAACTTCAAACTGATGACAGGGTGCTATCTTTAAGCAGTCCTACTATTATTAGGTGTGTTCGTTGCTATTCTCATTCTAATGAAACAATCGACCATCTATTTAGTGTGGGTAAATTTGCCATAATTGTGTGGAGGAAATTTTGAGGTCCAGTTTGAATTCAAACCGAAGACATGCCCCTCAGAATACCACTGATGAAGTGGCGGCTTCTTAGCAGTCACAATGAAGTACAAAGGTTGATTCTACACACCATGCCTATCATAATCTATTAGAATTTGTGGAAGAATATGTGCAGTGCCAAACATGGAGCCAAATCCTCCTCTTTGTACAGAGTTTTATTCTCCATTAACTATGACATCAACCTGTTGCAGAGATCCAACTTTCCAGAAATAAAATAGCCCCTTAACTGGCAGGAGTTAAACCCTTTCATTGAGAACCTCCAACATCAAACCATCTTCACTCAGGTAGTTTGGAATAAGCCAATCCATGGCTTTGTGAAGACCAATGTGATGGGAGTGCACTCACAAACCTAGGAAAGATTGGAGCAGGGGTGATCTTTAGAGATCACAACTGTGCTTTCATTGACCAACTGTGAAGATGCCTTTCTAGGACTCCAATGGTGCTTGAATAATGGATTTTCTAAAGTCCACTTGGAATCTAATTCTTCTCTTTTAACTCAATAGTTGACCAATAGCAAAATCTTCCCTTGGTCTTTGAAGATGAAATTACAACAACTCTTAGACCTCTACCACCAATGTGAGAATTTCCAATGCTCACACACATACAAGGAATCCAACTGCCCTATTGATTCCCTGTCAAAACTCAGCCGTGAACTCCCAACATTGACCAACTTCACCTCTTTCCTCACTTACGAGTAACATCAGGGGGAAAATCTTGCAGGACACCTTAGGTACTCTATCTTTCAGACATAAGAAAATCATGAAGCGCAGGCCCCCACCACACACCGATCCACCAATCTCCCATCTCTCATGATTGCAATTGAATCCTATTTTGATATGGGGAGTAGATATCAATGAAAGATCATCATGCACCAGGCTCAAATCCAATGGGAAGAGAACATAGGTGTCACCACTTACACTAACCTTGGCTTATTTTTTGCAGGTGTCTTCCCTCACGACCTATACAAACCATTGATATTCCTTAAGTTTATGGAGGTTTATCAATTGTAATGGAGCCATTTCTCACACCCCTCTTGCTCAGTGGTAGAAAAACAACTCCTCATACAACTACCAACACCACACCTAACACCAACATACCTAGCTTTCCTCTCACCCTCCCACTAGCTACTATGAACATAATTCCACAATGTAACACATTTATTAACCCTTCTGACCACCTCGGATTCAGTACCAGTCAGTCATATACCAGTAAACAAGAGAACATGGGAAATCATCACCTCACAAAAACAGGCATAACAAACAAGAAGGGCAAAAATTCCTAGTTTTTCTCTAACTCTGTTTTCTTTTTTGCAGATGTCTCTCACTCTTTTTGGCTAATTTCGATGTATCTTCATCTAGTGACATCAATAATGTTCAACCTGCTGAGGATACATCAAATGCCAAAAGAAACTCTCAAATATTTGTCAACATAAGTCCTGCTGCACAAAAAAAGAAACAAAAACCTTGTTTTTATCCCTCCCCCTCTCTCACAAATATGCTGCTGAACTCCCATAACCCACCACTCAATGCAACACCACATCCTGAAATAACCATCTCGAACCACTCAGCACCCCTCCATATATGTAGTTTCCACAAGAATAGCTCAGCTGCACGCTCTGGAACAGCTGCAATACTCATATTACCTCCCTTCCCTCCCACGCTTTCAACAATGCTTCCAGTTCAAACAAGAACCTGGGAGAAGATCCCCCCCCCCCCCCCCCCCCCCCCTTTTAAAAAATCTCCCCATTTAAAAAAAAACCCGGGGAAAAAACCCCCCCCCCCCCCCCAAATTCTAGTTCCAGTCACACTCCAGCCAACATTTTTCATCCACCACCAGCACTCCTGCTCAACCACAACAATAACTAGACAACCTACTTCAGTGGCCACAAGAACCTGCTAGTAGTTGTCCATGAAGAATTAGAGGCGCCTCCAACCTTTAGGAACTCACACAAAACATCAACCTCAATTCACACCAAACCTCTGAACCCAGATACCACAAGAACCTAGGATTATAACATATGGTCTGAATCAAGGAGCCTAGCTCCCCCCGCCTTTTTGTTCAAACAAGTTTGTTCATTTTTGCAGGTACGGTGAAAAAGGCTTGGTCAATTGATTCACCTTCAGTGTGTGGTATTAACATATATGATGCTCATTCTACCGAACGTTCATCAATTCACCTTAGCTCTCTCGACCTCATCAAATACACACATTAGTCATTCATTTCATAAATATATGGTGATACAGGATATACAATCAAGATGTTCATCAGACACAACTACCAACAGTCCTTCTAGTGTTCCCTATTGCTCACATAACTAACATTTTACAAGCAAGCAACCACCTACTTCCCAGCTCCTCCGCATCAAACACACCTATAACAAGATGCCATCCATGCAGGCTATCAGCAGGAACCTTGTAGGGGACCAGACCTACTTACCCTGCCTTACTCACACACTTTCCCATTTCAAAAGAAGCCAACTGATATTCTTGGAAAATGCTTAGATATTCCCAGCAACCAGAAGCCACCAATTCTTCTTGCAGACCTCACGTTCAGTTTGACAGCTAAAGTAAGTCAATGCTCACTCTTTTCGATCAGAATCAGGTGCAAGAAACTCCACAACCCAATTGCAGAGGTCTCTTTGATAGCTATATTCATTTTGGCTTTCCTTGACCTTAACGTCAAAGCTAGATTGACGATGGCCCCCTCCTTTTCTCAGATATTTTGCCATGTCTCTTAAGGCACTTCTACACTTTCTCGATATATAGAATTTGTTGTATACGGAAGATACTCTTCCAAACATCTTGTCTAATAGATTTAGGATCTTTTGTACAATTTTGTATAGTTGATCTAGGCTTACTTCACTTTGATTTTGTAAATCTGATTGTCTATCATGGTTTGATAAACAATTGGCTCATCACAATAGGTGTAACTCATCATAGATTTCAGGGTACCTTTAGTTATCATTCCCCCTCCACTGTTGTACATTATGTTTTATTTTTTATATGGAAAACAACCCTAGGCACAATGCCTAGTGGACTTTATTAAAAAAAAGATGGAATTTACCGAGTAAATAATAATATCTTTAACAATTTTTAAAACATGACAGCCCGTAATCACCGCAAAACCCGGTGTCACAAGTGCATGAGAATCAACAAAGAATATAAAATAACATACAACATCTATCCGGAATACAAATTGGATAGGAGAAATACAATATGGTGAAAATGACTCTGCTGGCTACGGGTCGTAATATAGAGTGCATCTAACCTAAGTCTCTGCATGCGTACACGCCTCTACTCTGACAAGGCCGCTAATCCCAAATGCACCTGCGCAAAAATGTGCAGCAAGTGTAGTATAAGTGCGTAAATAAACGCATACCCAGTAAGTATCCCGCTTAATCTCGAAGAAGTAGTGACGATATGTCGACTCCGATACTTACTATAGGCCAGAAATAAATACCATTGATATAACTAAACATAAATTATATATGAAGACTAAAAGCTAAATATCATGAAGCAAGTAACGGTTATTTTATAACTGAGAAATTTCCGAATTTATTTTGCAACATTTAAATATTTATATTTCAAGCCAAAGAGGCAATATAAATTATTAGAAATTCCCAAGCAAACAATTAAATCATGTGCAAGTCATGCCGATGTCGTACGGCCCGATCCAACATAATTATAAATTGTGCACTTCCGAGGGTCGAACGACGCGAACCATAGATGCGTCTATTTAATCTGCTGAGGCATTCGCCCCGCCCCACGAAGTAAAAACACATTCAAAGGAAGTGTAAATTCTCATTTAACGGTGAAGAAACGATGTTTAGCCATTTAAAATGCTTTTACCAAGTTCAACATAATTTAAGCAATTTAAATTAACAATAAGGTAGCAAGTATCGTAAATATAGCATGATTTGGGTCCTAGACTACCCGGACTTAAGCATAATAGTAGCTATGCACGGAACCTCGTCACCTCGTGCATTGGTAAAACCCCACAAATAGGAGCACATACTAAAATATTTCACCTATGGGGTTAATTTCCTTTTACAAGGTTAGAAAGGACACTTACCTCGCTCCGAAATTCCATAAACAGCTCCCAAGCCCTTCCAACAACTCGAATCGATGCCCAACACTCCGAAGTTAATCAATGAATGTGAAAACCAATGAAAATATACTCTAATACTCATAACAATTAAATTTACAAAAAATTTCAACTGCGTTCGAAAAGTCGATAAACATCACCCACGGGCCCACGGGCCTGGATTTCGAAAATGTTTTAAGATAAAATTTATCCACAACACCACGAACTCAAATATATAATTTATTACAAATCCCATGTCCAAATTTGTGGAAACAATCCAAAAATACCAAATTCTAGGTTTTTCTTCAAAATCCCAAATTTCTACAAATTTCACGTCTAAATCCAAATATAAACATTGTATTTAACTTGCAATAGGTGGGAAAGACTTACCATGAAATAGATGAAGAACATCTACCCTTCGAGAGCTCCATAAATCGTCCAACCAAATGAAAAATAGGAGAAATGAGCAAAACCCCCTGTTTTTAAAACTTCACTACCTAGGAGACCCTCCTTCGCGAACACAGCAATTCCCTAGCATTCGCGAAGGCGAACTCGCACTACCTCAAGAATTTTCTCTTCGTGTTCGCGGTCCCACAACCGCATTTGCAAAGACTAAGAATCCTAGGCCCCAGCTCCCTTCCTCTTCTTCGCGTTCGCGTAGCCTTGGCCGCGTTCGCGAAGGTTTTCCCAGCTTCAGCCTCACGTTCACTATAACGACCCAGCCGGTCGTTTTGTTTGTTGGGACTCCTTTCCCGTGAATGACTCTTCCCATAGAGACTACTCGTGCCTTATGACTTGTGTGGGCATGTAGTTCGAGATTCGGAAGTTATTTGGCCAGTTCAAGAACAGTTGGTACCTGAAGGCTAGCCTAATTGGCTGATTTTGGTTCTGAGCAGAATTCTAAGCAAACGACCTCGGAATCGAGTTTTGACAGCTCCAACAGCTCTGAATGATGATTTCGGACTTGGGAGTGTGTTCGCCTCGGGTTTCTGATGACCCGGGAGTATTTCGGCACCTGAATTGGAATTCAGGATTTCATGTGATTTGGAATTCAGCCTGGAATTGGACCTCGTGATATCATGGTCCGAATGGAATTTCGAAACTAGCAATAGTTCCATATAGTCATTTATGACTTGTCCGTAAAATTTGGGGTCATTCCGAGCAGAATAGACCCGTTCGGCGTATTGATGAGCCATTGAAATTTTTCTTGAAATCCTAAGTTTGATCTAAGGGGTTTTGGAGAGTGATTCTTGGTTTGAATGATGTTTCTAGTGTTCTGAGAGCTCGAGCAAGTCCGTCATGTGATTTGGGACTTGTTGGTATAATTTGTCGAGGGCTCGGGTGGGCCCAGGGGTCTCCCGGACCCCGACCGGGGTCAAAAACCAGCAATTGAATTGCTGGTGGGAATTTACTGGTGTGACCGCACCTGCGGTCCATGAGCCGCAGGCGCGAGGTTCGCACCAGCGGGATTCCCTTCGCAGGTGTGGCTCCAGCCGCAGGGGCGACCTATTCTCCGCAGGCGCGGACAAAAGCCCGCAGGCGCGACCTTCCCCAGGGGCCCAGGCCATCGCAGGAGCGGCCTATTCTCCGCAGGCGCGGCTCTGCAGGCACGGACAAAAGCCCGCAGGTGAGAGAAATTTCCCAATGCCCAGGCCTTTTTCCGCAGGCGCGACCCTTTTGTCTTCAGATGCGAGTCCGCAGGTGCGAGTCCGCATCAGCGATCCAAAAATCGCAGGTGCGGAAACTGCTGGGCAGTTCCATTTAAAAGGCCAAGTCGTGATTTCTTTCCCAAAAATCATTTTCCTCCATTGTTGACGACCCCAAGAGCTCAAGAACAGGTATTTTGGCCTAGAAACTCCGGTAAGTGATTCAGTAACCCTCCGCATGTCAATTTCTTCCGTTCTTTGAGAAATTTCCTCTTCCTAATTAATAGGAATTCATAAGAAATTGTTAGGGAGAATAGAGGGTTTTGATGAAAATGTAAATTCTGATTTTTGGGCCATTGAGGGATGATTAATTGAGTTAATCATGATCCTTAGGCGACGTATAGCGAGTTTCTTCAAGAATTATAATTTTTCGGACGCCGAGGCTCGTAGTTGAATTTCCAAAGTACGTCAAGAATACGTTTTTAAGGAAATATTTGATAAATCCTCTGAATCACAGGTTTGATACGTGATCAGGGAGAGATCAGACTTATTTTACTTGCCCCTGAAACACAGGTTTGATTCGTGATCAGGGAGAATTATACAACTATTTTCATTGGCCCCCGAGTCACAGGCATGATTCGTGATCGGGGAGAGTTTTACTTTGCA
>ML266665.1:0-48169 GCA_005239495.1 Nicotiana undulata
CTTCTAAGAAAGCTGAAAAGATACAATATTAAAACTCCTACTACAATCAACTAGACTCAATACCCAAACGATGGAACTGTTTCTTCTAGTTGAACTGTAGCCTTTGTATAACACAATTATTCTGCTTGCAAAATATCTCTAGGAGTTTTGCTTCAGATCTTGATTCACTTTAGTATTTGTGCGTTAAAAATTTCAGCAGGAATACCTCAACTATTTATAGAATCGGTCATTGAGTTTGTTGTTCAATTCTAGTACAATTCTAACTCGGTGAAAGAGTTCTAATTAAACTCAACTTCCTTCCTTTTACTATCCTTGCTGAATTCAACTTATGTCCTCTTTATCAATTTGCATCCTTTTCGCATTAGGAGACAACCTCTTAGTTTCCAGTTGTTTCACATAACATGTTATCCTCCTATGCATGGACTCTTCGTGTGCCAGTAAGTTTGTTTCACTATGACAGTCTGATGGACCTGGTTCAACTTGGTAGACTTTTGTCAATCTTCAATACCATGCAGTGACTTGGGTCAACAAATTCCCCCTTTTTGATGATGACAAACTCTATGCTTAACCCTGTATACACTTCAAACACTTTGTATGGTTTTAAGCATTTATCATAGAGAAACCAGGTTCATTAGGTTATTAATATCACTTTAAATTTTTGAAAATCTCACCGACTTATCTTCCCCCTTTTGGCATCATCTAAAAGGTGCAAAATGATATACTTACCAGTATGTTAACAAATACTTATGGCCATTTAGGCAACTGCAAGTGCAAACATGATTAATCATCACAGGAAACCATTGAATGTAAGCTAAATATGAAATTGATACAAGACAATAACAAAAACAACTAGATTCATTAATATAGAAAGAACTACAAGCACCTTACAGTCAAAAACTAAATACAATCAAACCATGAGCAAAAACAAAAAAAACATAATAAGAACAGAAACTTGATAATCCCGAACTGGGTCATAGATGGGTTTGGGTGGCTCTGGACAACCTAAGATTGGGAGGGTGAATATGAGGGTGGGTTCTTGGTTTGAAGGAGAGACAGCATTTGGTGAAGAACACCTTCATTTTTCTCCTTTTCTTTTGCCAGTTCAGCCTTTAGAGCATCCCGCTCAGCTTCCACCTCAATCAAGCGAGATTTCAAGAGAAGGATCTCCATATCCTTGACCTCGCTTTCCTGCACTAGAGTTCGAACCTTGCTGTTTACAAGTTGATTTCGAGATGAACCAGGTTCATCTGCCGGAGCATTGACAATAAAATCACATGACAACAGAGTATCTTTCCCAAAATAATCTTTGGCAGTCGCCATTTCAGCCTTCTTCACAGGAACCCCAAAGTGGGAAAGAACAGTTGTTAGAATGAATCCATATGGAATTGCATGTGTTTTTGTTCCATTTACAACTCTGTCCAAGAGTTGTATGATGAACGCTGGTCAATTGATTTGCTTACCCCTGTACAGACACTCTATCAGAGTCAGATCCATATAATTGGCTATGTGTCTTCTTTCTTTTCTGGGCAGCAAGAATTTGATGGCAAATTCGAAGAACAACTTGTGCTCTGGCTTCATTTCGCTTTTGAAGACCGGCCGGGGTTCAATCTCACTTTTATTGTCACGTAAGAACTTGGTGATGTTGATTGATGAGGCCATCCCATCTAGGCAAGGTCATCTTTTCCTTGTGTAATCCTCATAGACCTCAGCTGGTATGATCAGAATTACACCCAGCTCTTTAGCATCAAAAGAGACTTCAACTCCTTTGACCATAGACGTGACCCTGTCGTTCTTGACAATGGAATTTTCCATGAACTCAATTAGCTTAGCCCTTGTTAATTTTCCTTCTATGAGAAGGACAATGTCCTTCCACCCCTGCACCTCCAGCGTTTCCAGCAAGTATCGCATTCCAAGCTCCTCCAAATCTTTGAACAACTTTCCCTTCAAGATTGTCCTTTTTCTAAACAGGGTGATGCTGTCAGTCACCTCTCCAACTTCCTTCTCCTCTTCTCCATTGTAGTCTGCACCATCATCTCTCTCAACAACCTTTACTCTCTTTGCTTTTGACCTTGTTCTTTTGGAAGTGCTTGCAGTTGCGGCGGACACAACAGCTGACTTCTTTGAAGAAGCCTTAGCCTTTTTGGTTTTAGGTGTCCCAATCACAACTGGAGCACCCTGCTCCTCTTGTTGGACAAGGTCCAACGTCTCCTCCTCAATAACAACAGCCCCAACAGGCTCTTCACCCTTAACTTTCCCTTTTGCTTCCTTCGTTTTCTTGCTCTATTCCAGAGCCTTCTCCAAAGTTTCTTCTTCTTCTCTCACAGTATTACGGGTAGCACGCACCTTTGGTATATGGGCATCAGTAGAAACCGTATCTTTCCTTTTCTTTGAAGGAACTAGGGCTGTAGACTTCTTGGACTTTTGAGTTCTCCTTTTCTTAGGGTTATAGGAGTCCCCCAGTTTCTTTAGCCTTTCAGCCAATGTTTCGTCCCTAGATGAACCAGGTTCATCTGCTCCTTTCCTCAAGCTTGCTAGACCTGCAGATGCTTCCTCGACTACACTAGTTTCCCCTAAATTTGTGATATCCTCTTCAAGACTCTCAAGAATGGGATCACAGATAGCCAGTGTGGTACCATCCTCCCCAGATCCCCTCACAACTCCATCTTCCTCTTTCTCAAGAACTCTTTCTTTTCCCGATTTGCTTTGCCTACTCGGTACTTCAACATCTACTACAGACCCCACCAACACAAACCTATTATCAGCAGAAGCAATTTCAGGAGTGATTTCAGGATTATCTTTCTCAGAACTGGTTGAACCAGGTGCTTCTTCTTCATTGGCTGACTTATATGATTCACTGGACGATTCTTGCTTAGAACCATCGTCAGCTTGTAAAATTTCTTCCAAGAATTTTGCCCTAGAATTAGAGGCCATAGATTTCCTAGCAAGAACTTTGACTCGGCGAGGTTTGGGGGCTGGAGTAGGGATTGGCGTGGGTTCCGGGATAGGAGGGTGTTCAAGGGTTGTTGATCTTTCAGGTGATTTAGAAGTGTAAACAGATGGAGAATTCGAGTCCGATTCATAGTTACCTCCATCGTAATCACAATTTGGAGATGAATCAGAAGATGCAGGTGGTGGTGAAGATATTTTTGTGAGTGTTGCTAGAGAGAAAAGAAGATTGATCATGTTTTGGCTTTTGGAGTAATAAGTTGGACTTGGTTCGACGGTTACTTATGAAGAGAAGAGTAATGATGACCCTTTTATAACATGTGGCTAGGGAGCTTACAACGGGCAATGTATTAAACCAAGAAAGAGTCTAATCAATATAGGACTGACATTGATTAGACACTTATTTACCCCCTAAAACTAGGCTAATTAAATAGAACCAAATATAGATAGAGTCCTGCTCATGTATGACTATAATTAATTTAATAAATGTATGGAGATGAGAACGTACCTTGTCAGTCATATGAACCAGCATGGATGAACGAGGTTCATCATGTTAAACTCCTTAAATTTCCTCAATTTACAAAGATAGAAAAACATCATTAGCACCCAGGGAATCATATTAATACATGGCAAAAGAGTATGACAATAAAGACATGATACTGAGCAACGATTAGTCTGGTTAGATACCTAATTTTAAACTTTCTAGCAATTTTTTTTTTCATTTTTCATTTTTTTTCATTCTTCAATTAGATGATCTTATGTTTCTCTCAAAATGTTCCCTACTTAGTGCTTCAGTGAATATATCTGCAATTTGATGATTAGTAGCACATAATTCGATTGAGATCATTCCTTTTTCATAGTTGTCCCTTAGGAAATGGTGTCTAACATATATGGGCTTAGTTCTCTTATGATGAACCGAGTTCTTTATCATACTAATTGCACTAGTGTTATCACAGAAAATAGGAATGCATCCCACATCAATACCAAAGTCCATGAGTTGTTGCTTGATCCATAGCAACTAGGCACAACATGAGGCTGCGGCCACATATTCAGCCTCAGAAGTAAACAAGGCTATTGAATTTTGTTTCTTGGTGGCCCAAGACACAAGGGAGGACCCAAAACGTGAGCCATACCTGAAGTACTTTTCCTGTCAACCAGGAAACCTGCATAGTCATCATCAACATATCCTACAAGGTCGAAGTTGCTACCTTTCGGGTACCAAAGACATATGTCATAAGTGCCTTTTAGATATCTCAAAATCCTCTTCACTGCAAATAGGTGGGATTCCTTTGGATTTTCCTGAAACCTAGTACATAATCCCACACTGAACACAATATCTGGTCTGCTGGCAGTGAGATATAATAGAGACCCAATCATCCCTCGGTATAGCTTTTGATCAACAGATGAACCACGTTTATCCACATCCAATTTAGTAGTTGTGGCTATAAGGGTGTCTATTTCCTTTGAGTCCTCCATTTTAAACTTCTTGAGCAGTTCCTTCACATACTTTTGTTGATGAATCATTGTTCCATTGGGGTTTTCTTGATTTGCAAGCCTAAGAAGAAGTTTAGCTCACCCATCATACTCATTTCAAGCTCACTCCCCATTAGTGTTGCAAATTCCATGCTAAGCTTTTTAGTGGTTGCCCCGAATATGATATTATCAACATATATTTTCACAATCAAGAGATCCTTACCCTTTTCCTTTAACAACAAAGTACTATCAATTTTGCCTCGTTTGTACCCATGTTCTAGCATGAAATTTTGCAATCGCTCGTACCAGGATCTAGGTACTTGTTTGAGACCATAAAAAGCCTTGTCCAGCTTGTATGCATGATCAGGTGACTCTTTACTTTCAAAGCCCGGGGGCTGTTTGACAAATACATCCTCTTTCAGATAGCCATTGAGGATAGCACTCTTATCATCCATCTGATGGAGAGTGAATTCCATGTGTACTGCAAATTCTATAACGAATCTGATAACCTCCAGTCTTTCCATAGGGGAAAAGGTCTCATCATATTCAATTCCCTCTTCTTGACTATACCCTTGAACAACTACTCTTGCCTTATTTCTTGTAACAGTTCCATCCTCATCGAGTTTGTTCCTGAAGACCCACTTTGTGCCTATCACTGATCTGTCTAGTGGTCTGGGTACCAAGTGCCATACTTGACTTCTTTCAAATTGATTCAGCTCTTCTTGCATGGCATTTACCCAGTTAGCATCCTGTAGGGCTTCACCAATGTTCTTTGGTTTAATCATGGATAAAAAGTCATCAAACGCACACAGATTTTTCAAGGAGGATCTTGTTTTGGTTCCAGATGTCAGGTTTGTTATTATGTTTTCAAGAGGATGAGAGCTCAGATATCTATGTGGTTTGAGTACTAGATGTTCACTTCTTAATAGTTCCAAGTTGTCTTGTTGTTGTGGAATAGGATCAGGGCCAGGATTTTCATGTTGATTTTTCTCTGTCAAGTTGCATGGGATAGTTGGACCTGGTCCATCACCTAATCCATCTCCCATGCCTACTTCATTGCGTCTACTGCTTCTCACCAGTCCAAGCTCCTCATCTTTTAGTTCCTGTCTCTCATAAAGAGTGTTAGTTTCATCAAATACAACATGCACACTTTCTTCTACACACATAGTTCTTTTATTGTACACTTTATAGGCTTTATTATGTGATGAATATCCCAAGAATACTCCCTCGTCACTTATGGGATCAAATTTACCTAGGGAATCTTTGCCATTATTGTGTACATAACATTTACATCCGAAAGCCCTAAGGTAGGATATGTTGGGCTTTCTCCCTTTAAGTAACTCATAAGGAGATTTCTCTACCAGTGGCCTGGTTATGCATCTATTGATTATATAGCATGAAGTGTTTATTTCTTCAGCCAAGAAGCTGTGTGGTAGTTTGATAGGAAGAAGCATAGTTCTTGCCATGTCTTCAAGAGTTGTATTCTTTCTTCCCACAATACCATTTTGCTGTGGGGTTCTAGGGGCAGAAAAGTTGTGATTGATACCATGTTCATCACAAAACTCAGCAAACTTAACATTTTCAAATTCAGTACCATGGTCAGATCTTATTGATGCTAGTTGATGTCCTAAGTGATTTTGAGTTTTCTTATCAAATGCGATGATCATATCAAATGCTTCATCCTTAGATGCCATAAATAAGGTCCAAGTGAACTTTGAGTAATCATCAACTAACACCATCACATATTTCTTACCAACTCTGCTCAGAGTTCTCATTGGACCACACAAATCCAGATGAACCAGTTCCAACGTCCTGGTGGTATTGACCATTTTCTTACTTTTGAAAGAGGATCTTACTTGCTTCCCCCTTGCACATGCCTCACACACTTTGTCTTCTTTGAACTTAATTTTAGGAAGTCCTACCACTAATTCCTTAGAGACTATTTTGATAAACTGATTTAGACTTGCATGACCAAGTCTTTTGTGCCAAAGGAGGGGATCACTGTCCAACACACTTAAGCAAGTGAGTTCATTTTCAAACAGTGTGGACAAGTCTATTACATAGATATTATTCATCCTCCTTTCCTTCAAAACAATCTTGTCAGTAATCAAGTTAATCACAAAGCATTTTGTAGAAGTGAAAGTCACTAGGTTACCTCTGTCACACATGACACACTTATCAGGCTATATTTCAAGCCATCTATCAAGTACACGTGTTCAATGGAATGTGTGTCATCCTTACCTACTTTTCCAACCCCTATAATTTCACCTTTCTTTCTGTTTCCAAAGGAGACATTTCCTCCTTTGAGGTTTTCAAGTTAAAGGAATTGTTCCTTGTTCCATGTCATATGCTTAGAAAAGACACTATCCAAGAACCAAATGTGGTTGCTTCCTCTCACTTGTACCTACAATAGGAAATCAGGGGTTAGTTTTATGAACCCAAACTAGTTTGTGTCCTTTTCCATGAGAGAATGGATGAATCAAATTCTTTCTGGCCCAATTTGGTAGCCAGTTTTTCTTTTTGACAAACGTCTCATTCTTTTGACTGGCCTGCTCTTTTGCAGTACACTCATATTTGTAGTGGCCAGTCTTACCACAGTGGGTGCAGATTTTATTTTCAAGGATCCCACTTAGGCAATTGACTCCCAAAACCAAGCCCTCTCCGGTTGCTACTATGATTCTGTTGAAGCCATGTCAAAGCATCAGAGGATTTATTCCATTTACAGGTTCTATATAATTCATGTTTAACTTTGCCAAGATCTTCTTTAAGTGATTTTATCTGTTCATCCTTGGCATACATTTTATCTTTTAGTTTTCCCAGGTTTTCCTCTAACATGACATGAGAATGATCAACAATTTTTTTACTGGATCCTAATCTCAATTTTAAGTTCTCAAATTTTAGTTCTAGAATCTCAGTCTCTAGTGGATGAACCTGGTTCAACAAGACAGTGTTTTTCTTTTCAGATTCACTGACTCTTATTTCCAGGTTCATGCACTTTGCTTTTAGCATTACACATTCTTTAGAGAGTTGATCCTTTTCTTTGGTTGTTTCCTCAGAATCATCTATAAAATCAAGTAGCAACTCAGAGAGTTTTTCCTTTGATAGGAAATTTATTTTGTTTTTAAGATGGTAGATACTTACCTCTGGTTCTTCATGAGATTCCTCATCAGATTCTCCAATTTCCAGGAGATCCTGATCTTCAGTCTCCCCATCTTCTGAATCCTCATCTGAACTTTCCCCCCAAGTAGCAACCATAGCATGTGTAGTGGTTTTCTTGGGTTGGACCAGTTCCTTCTTCCTGTTCCTTTTTCATATCTCCCTTTTTTCCATTCGACTTTCCACTGAGGACAATTTTTGATGAGATGGTCAGTCTTACCACATTTTTAGCATCCCTCGTTGGTTGGACGTTCTGGAGTTTTTGCTTTGTTGTAGTTTCCTCCTCTAGAGATGCCCTTCTTTCTCATGAGAAAGTTTCTGAATTCTTTGGTAATCATGGCCATCTCATCTTCTTCCAGATCTTCTCCCTCAGCGATCCTTAGTTCTAGACTCCTCTCCTTCTTTGGAGCATCCATCTTCATTGTCTGCCTCCTTAGTTCATAGGCAATATGATTTCCATTCAGCTCATCCAATCTGAGGGTTGCCGTATGTTTAGATTCCTGGATTGTAGTAATCTTTCTTTCCCAGGAGATTGGCAAGGCCCTAGTAAGGATGTTCTCTACCTTGTCTTCTTCAAGAATGATCCTTCCAAGTGACTTCAGTTCATTAGTCAAGGTTGTGAACCTTGTGTACATCTCTTGGATGGTCTCTCCTTCTTTCATGGTAAAGTTTTCATACTGAGAGTATAGTACCTCTTGACCTCTTTACCTAAGGTGTTCCTTCAGGAGCTACTTGTAGAGTGTCCCAAATTTGTTTGGTTGTGATGCAGCTTTGGATTTTGTTGTATTCATCTGGACCTAGTCCACAAACTAGCCACTTCTTGGCTTTAGCATTATTCTCCCATTTTTTCAAATCCTCAGCAGTGCCGTCAGCCCTAGTCTTTGGTACATCTACACCTTCAGCTGACTTTTTCATTGTAGCTAGAGGTCCATCAGTGACTATGTCCCAGAGATCATATTCTTCTCCAATCAGGTGGTCCTTCCTGTTCTTCCACCAAGAGTAGTACTAGCCATTGAAGAGTGGTGGCCTTGCAGTTGATTGACCTTCCCAGTTCCCAGGTGGTGCACTCATTTTGATCTTTTCCAAGGTGTTAGCCTTTTCAAAGATAACCTGCTCTGATACCAATTGTTGTTTTATACTCACTAGCACACAAGAATATAGGTTCAATGTGTGGTACCCAATTTTTGAGTGCTGTCTCACAAGAACAACCTGGTTCTTCTTAGTGTTCCAACTTCTGCTGGTGCGGAATAATAAAAGCAGTAAAGTAAAAACATAGAGATTTTTACGTGGAAAACACCTGGCTCAAAAGGTGAACAAACCACGACCTACTCCTCAATAGGATTTTCTCAAACTCTTCACTAAAAACTCTGAGCCAAACAGACTTACAAAATAAACTCTTTTGTAATCCTAAGACTAACGATGGAACTGTTTCTTCTAGTTGAACTGTAGCCTTTGTATCGCACAATGATTCTGCTTGCAAAATATCTCTAGGAGTTTTGCTTCAGATCTTGATTCACTTTAGTATTTGTGCGTTAAAATGTTCAGCAGGAATACCTCAACTATTTATAGAATCGGTCATTGAGTTTGTCGTTCAATTCTAGTACAACTCTAACTGGGTGAAAGAGTTCTAATTAAACTCAACTTCCTTCCTTTTACTATCCTTGCTGAATTCAACTTCTGTCCTCTTTATCAAATTTCATCCTTTTCGCATTAGGAGACAACCTCTTAGTTTCCAGTTGTTTCACATAACACGTTATCCTCCTATGCAGGGACTCTTCGCGTGCCATGAAGTCTATTTCACTATGACAGTCTGATGGACCTGGTTCAACTTGGTAAACTTTTGTCAATATTCAAAACCATGTAGTGACTTGGGTCAACGGGTGGGGTGGACTTAGGTGATTTGGCTCGTTCGTGGCTGGCCTCCATTATTGCTATTCCAGGTACTACTCTAGTGCGGTTGACACTAGGGTCTACTATCTTTAGAAACACACTGAGCTTTGAGGCTAAAGGCTGGGCGACATTTGTGTGTCGCCGGATATACCCCATGACCCTCTCCCGTGCTCTTATTGTGGGAGCAATCATGACAGGGTTCCCGATCAATGTCGAGAATATCATGGCGAAGGTGATCCATAGAACAATATAGAAGAATGAACATGCATATCCCTTCCTGAATTTCCTCACCATGTATTTCCAGGATCAAGGAGTAGAGAAAAGAGATTTTAACATAAAGGTGAAGCCTAATTTTCCATTCTACTAGTACAGCTTAAAGGGGCCAGACAACCCCAAAGCCAAGAGCAAAACCTTCGCCCCCACAACTTTTAAGCCTTCTACTGCTGCTGAGGGGTCCTTTATTGCTGCCATATCGGAGCCTCCCTCTGGTCTTTCTATCGTCGTTCATGAAGCAGTGCCCTCATCTTCCACATACCCTCATACTGCTGTGAGGGTGACTCAGGGGTATCAACAACTCGTTGCAGGTAGCTTCTTCAAAGCTAACTGACCTTTATTTACTAGGGTTATTCTTGAGAAAGAAGACCCAAGTCTAGGAAAAATATGCTAACAATGAATTGGGTGAATTCATGAGATTGATAGCCCCAATTAAAGGGTAGAAACTAGAGATAACAATACCCAACTTGAGCCATGTCACTTGCCTTGTTGAAACACCCAATTAGGCTTGAGGAAGCCAATTCAAGCTAAGTCACCCAAACTGCCGAGAGGCATAGGGTGATTAAAATAGTATGAGGTTATATCACGAGCACATGTCCAACAAGTTTATCAAAGATTTTAGATCCCGTTAGATGCTCGCTAGGGGTAAGTTGCATCCCTAGTGCCCTTAAATAATGTCGCGCCCCCCTTTTTTACCTCGCGGAGATCGGGGTTCGACATGTGACAACTCTTTTAAGGAAAAAGGTGTTAAAAGAGAGAGTCTCCACCTAACGGGTTTGAGGTGCATTAGGGCACCTAGGGGGCTAACTAGAGATTGGGTAAGGGCTTGAAATTATCTCAAGGGGAAGGTGTTAGGCACCCCTCAGGATCCACAAATGTGGTTCCCGGCCAAATAGTTTTCATGAATTTGTACAATTAGAAAATAACAAGAAAACGACTCAAGTAAGAGGGGATTTCAAATATTAGACAAGCAAGTGTTTAGAAAACAATAATGAAACGACAAAGTTTTGAAAAGATTATAACCTAGCATTTAAGAGAAATGATATCCTAGGTTTGAAAAAATATGGATCACATCAATGAAATGTCCGTTATTCTTTCCCCAATGAGGGGTTACACGTGACATTAGCGCGTAGTCATATCCATATTCTACCCTTTCCCGCCCCGTGAAGGTAACTAAAGCACGTGTTTGGTCACGAACTCTATTGCGTGCTATTACCCGTTCCATCCTATCAGTCCTGGAGGAGATTAGGACTACTATCCTAAAAGGAGGTACTAAGTGACAAACAATAATGATTAGGACTGCAGATAAGGGGAAAACACATAAAACATATATGAAGCCCAAACATTCCTCCGCAGATTATGCATATAATTAGCACAACTCAAACACAGGTAAGGGCCTTATTAATTTCAGAATCCTAAAGCATGATGTCTAAGCGAAACAGAAATGCAATAGAGAGGTATTTTGTTAATACAAAGAAGGAATTTTATCACCTTTTTCTTACTGATGTTTACCTGTTAATAGTCAAGCAACATGTACAAAGGAGTATATTTCCAGTTTTAACAAGTTTAGCACCTAAGTGTGATGACTCGCCACGTAGGCGCCATTTGGCATTTATTAATGCTATGCGGAAGCTTACATAAGAGGAAGGCTAGTACTTGTGAGAAGATTCTAGAGAAGTATGGACATTTCCTTTGGAAGACCCTAGTCCTTAGAATCTTCTAGGCTTGTAGAAAATTCTAGAGGGTGTACTTATTTTTAAATGTTAGGGACTTGTGTAAAAATTAATATATACACTTTATCCCCTAGGAGACTAGTATATAAAGGGGGCCATCCATTTGTAATTCATCAAGCAAAACAATTCAAGCTCTCTCTAATACAAAGCTTCCTTTAACAATTCTCTTGTGTTCTCTCTACCATTCTCTTAGCGATCTTGAGTGTAGTAAGGCTGACTTGGCATAGCAAGTATGTGAGCAAGTTGTGCAAGATCATGAGCAAGATGTCAAGTGCCGCACGTGGACTTAGTTAACGACTAAGGACGTGACAACGTGGTATCAGAGCCAAGTTTGCAACTAAGGGAATGGCGAACGATGGAGAAATTAATGCTGCCAACACCCAAGACAACATTTTAGGATGCTGCTGGCAAGAGCGACCATAACAAAAAGAGGAATGCCACCAACAAGAGACAGTAGGTGCCACCTAAGTTTGTGTCAAGCGAAGGGCTTACATCACAAGAACCATCTTCCACTAAGGAGAGCGAGGATGAACTGGAGGTCCTGCCCAAGGACGTCTCTCTTGGTAATGAGTGGGTGATGAAGATGAACGCGGGGATAGACGTCGTGGAGATCTTTGGCCAACGTTTGGGTAAGATGGAAGGCACCCTAAGCGTTCTTGAGGGGCACACTCTTGAAGAGATGGAGAGTATCCGAAATAACTTGGAGGGACGTACACTGACTGAGATGGAACTAAGGCAAACTATCATTGCCTCAGAGTGAAGGCTCATGGAAGCTTTGAGTACTATTGATGATATGAAGACAAAGATAGAGTCACTCGAGGAGCATGTTAGTGCTGGCGTGACCGAGGCAACCAACAATGTTGTGGTGACAAGGGAGGCTAAGATCGAGGCTTCCAAACCCCCGATGTTCAAAGGTGTTCGTGATGCACAAGAAGTGGAAAACTTCCTTTAGCACTTGGAGAACTACTTCAGGCACGGAAAAGTGAGGGACGACGAGGCCAAGATCAACAATGCCGTGTTGTACCTCTCATAGACCGCCATGCTATGGTGGAGAAGGAAGATGGCCGACGTGGATAAAGGTATATATACTATTATCACGTGGGATCAGTTCAAAGCAGAGTTCAAGTGACAATTCTTCCCAAACAATTTCTTGTACGAGGCACGGCGCAAGCTTAGGGAGTTGAAGACAACAGGGAGCATACGTGACTATGTCAAGCAGTTCACTACCCTTATGATTCAAATTCCCAACCTGACCAATGATGACTTGTTGTTCAACTTCATGTACGGGTTGCAGAATTTGGCTAAACAAGAGTTACAACGTCAGCAAGTTGCACATATAGACCAAGCCATAGTAGAGGCTAAATCATTAATGGATTTTAGGCATGACAAGCACGACAAAGGCAAACGCATGAAGTCAAAGGTTCACAATGTCAAAGGTGGGGGAGACCCTGGCAAAGGCAAGGAGATACAACAACAATACTCCAATACTCAAGATTCCAAAAAGTCGAGTGGACGTCAGGGCTACGCCAAGAAGAAGGCGCGCCGAGAAGAAGGGATGTTATATATGCGTAGGGCCGCACAGCTTCAGGAATTTTCCCGACCTCAAGAGCCTTAGTGCCATGGTTCGTGAACGAAAGGAGCAACCGCAAGGAGAAAGTTCAGAAATCGCACAGTTGGGTATGATTGGATTATGTGGTGGTGTCATGAAGCAAGCTATCCAACCTACCACGAATGCAATCAGTACGTGGATCTCACCATCAAGAAGAAGCCCGCTCGTGCAATGGTGGATACTGGAGAAACTCATAGTTTCGTGACTGAGGCTGCCGCAAAGAGACTAGGATTGAAGCTTACTCCAATTAACTCTCGTGTCAAGACCGTGAATGCCGAGCTACAAAATTCTAGTGGGGTAGCTAATGGCATCAGTGTCAAATTGGGATCATGGGAAAGTATGACAAACTTTACCGTAACCTCTATAGATATCTTTGACATCAAATCTTGATTATGGAGCGATAAGGAGCTTGCATGGTACCTACAATGACTATGCCACACAGGCAAATCCAAGCACAACTCTCAGCCATGCAGATTGTCAAGATGATCAAGAAGGGGGAGTGGACGTTCCTGGCAACCATTGCAAGTCTAGAAGAGGACAAGAGTTTTCAAGAGATATTGCCGCCTTGCATAGAGAAGTTACTTGAGGAAAACAAAGATGTCATGCCCGAGGAGTTGCCTAAGCACTTTCTACCTAGGAGAGAGGTGGATCACAGGATTGAGTTGGAGCCAGGGGCTAAGCCACCCGCATTTTCTCCATTTTGTATGGCACCACCCGAGCTAGATGTGCTCAAGAAACAATTGAAAGAACTGCTAGATGCTAGTCGCATTCGCCCATCAAAGGTGCACTTCTTGGGACTTGTCATTAGCATTGGCGAGCTACGCATGGACGGGGCTAAGGTACGTGCTATCCATGAGTGGGAGGCTCCTACAAAGGTAACTGAGTTGAGATCCTTCCATGGACTTATTAATTACTAACGTATGTTCATCAGTAGCAACTCAGCAAAGGCCGCACCATTGACGGAGTTGCTAAAGAAGAACAAACCATAGGTTTGGACGGAGCATTGTAAAAAAGTGTTTGAAGGCCTTAAGGCAGTTGTAACAGAAGAGCCAGTTTTGGCATTACCTGACTTTTCCAAGACATTTGAGGTGCATACAGATGCCTCAGATTTTGCCATTAGGGGTGTCTTGATGCAGGATAAGCATCCCATAGAATATGAGAGCCGCAAGTTAAATTAGACGGACTGGCGCTACACGGTGCAAGAGAAGGAGATGACTGCCATTGTGCATTGCCTTCGTAAATTGCGACATTATTTTCTCGGGTCAAGGTTCATGGTCAAGACCGACAATGTGTCTACTAGCTAGTTTCAGATGCAGAAGAAGCTCACACCAAAACAGGCTAGATGGGAGGATTTCTTGGCTGAATTTGATTATGTGTTGGAGTATAAGCCGGGAAAAAGTAACGTTGTAGCCGATGCCTTGAGCCAGAAAGCCGAACTTGCTGCAATTACTTCAATAAGACGGGACATTAGTGAGGCTATAAAAGAAGGCATGCAACATGATCCAACAGCCAAACAACTTATCGAGTTAGCCAACCAGGGCAATACGAGATGTTTTTGGGTCGAAGACGGCCTAGTGCTTACCACGGGTCGGCGGGTCTATGTGCCTATGTTTGGAGACATTAGATGACGGATCATAAGGGAGAGTCATGACACAATGTGGGCTGTTCATCCAGGCCAACGTCGCACGAAGGCCTTGGTTGAGTCAGTCTACTATTGGCCACGCATGCGGGATGACATAGAGTGTTATGTGCAGACTTGTATTGTCTGTCAACAGGACAAGGTTGAGAAACAAAAACCCGGAGGACTTTTGGATCAACTACCAGTTGCAGAACGTCCATGGGAGAGCGTGACTATGGACTTTATCATTTGCCTACCGAAGTCCGACGGTTATGGTACTATTTTTGTGGTGGTGGATAGATTTTCCAAATATTCCACATTCATGCCCACCTCACCAGGTTGCACTGCCAAGGAAGCTGCCAAACTATTCTTTAAGAACGTGGTAAAGTATTGGGGCTTACCATGGCATATTATCAGTGATCGAGAACCCCGTTTTACTTGAAACATTTGGAGAGACTTATTCGACATACTTGGCATGGAGCTGCACTTCTCCACTAGTTTCCACCCATAAACGTTGGACAAACGGAATGGGTCAATGCCTTACTAGAATGCTACTTGAGGCATTATGTAAGCGTGCATCAGAAAGATTGGGCAAGGCTCCTAGACATCGCCCAATTCTCTTATAACTTGCAACGGACTGAGTCCACGGGGCGGACACCATTTGAGCTAGCCACAAGCCAACAACCACAGACTCCACATTCTTTACATGCTGCATTCGAAGGAAAGAGTTTGGGGGCTTATCATATGTCCAAATGATGGGAGGAGCAGCTTGACACTACTAAGTCCTATTTGGATAAGGCAGCAAAGAAGATGAAGAAGTTTGCGGACCGTAAGCGGCGTCCCACAGACAGTAGAGTTGGGGACATGGTCATGGTGAAGTTTAACCCAAGACAGTTCAAGGCACTACGGGGCATGCATCAGAATCTGATTCGCAAGTATGAGGGGCCATTTAAGATCGTCGCCAAGGTAGGCAAGATCTCATACAAGCGTGACATGCCATCGTATCTTAAGATCTACCCTGTCTTTCATGCCAGCATGCTTAAGCCGTGTCATGAAGATAAGGATGATCCGAGTAGGGGCCAATCAATTCAAGCACCTATGACTATCACCTCCTCGCATGATAGGGAATTTATGCTATCATAGATTACCAGGCCAGGCAAAAACAAGGGCAAAAAGCCACTGCTATGTTCCTCGTCCATTGGAAAAGGCAATCACCGAAGGAGGCCATGTGGGAAAGATATGAAGACTTGTGGCAATTCAAAGATAAGATTCGAGAGTTTATGCAGCAACATTGCGCCGCGGTCGTCGCAATATTAAGTGGCGGAGAGTGTGATGACATGCAATGTCATCATGCCATGTAGGCGCATTTAGAATTTATTAATGCCACATGGCAGCATACATAGGAGGAAGACTATTACTTGTGAGAAGATTCTAGAGAAGTATGGACATTTCCTTTGCAAGACCCTAGATTCTTATGGAATTGCTAGGGAAGTCCTTAGAATCTTCTAAGCTTGTAGAAAATTCTAGAGGGTGTACTTATTTGTAAATGTTAGGGACTCGTGTAACAATTAATATTTACACTTTATCCCCTAGGAGACTAGTATAAAAAGGGGGCCATCCATTTGTTATTTACCAAGCAAAACAATTCAAGCTATCTCTAATACAAAGCTTCCTTTAACAATTCTCTTGTGTTCTCTCTACCATTCTCTTAGCGATCTTGAGTGTAGTAAGGCTGAATTGGCATGGCAAGAACGTGAGCAAGTTGTGCAAGATCGTGAGCAAGTTGTCAAGTGTCGCACGTGTACTTAGTTAACGACTAAGGATGTGACATAAGGCTTGCCTAGGCGTACCAGTTATTACAGAAAATTGCTTAAGTCGTATTAATAATCATACTATTCTAGGTGTTTAGATTTCAGGAAATAATCACCAAACTGGATGAATCTGTTTTTTTATAACTCAAGATAGGGGGTTCCTATGCGAATACAAATGCAATCCTAAAATAATGATATCTAATGCAAAGAAGATGCAGAATGATGCAAGACCTAAACATGATATTGTAAATGCATGAATGTTTCAGTGTTAGAACATGCTTTCAGGTTGTAAAAATGACCTCTCCATTAGCGTTGCGTTTGTCCTAAGGCAGGATATCTAGGTGTACATGGCAACGTATAAAGTAATGCAAAGTACCAATTATTGACATGTTCTAACATGGGATTTTCTAAATGATATGAGGATGAACATTCTGAAACAATATTCATAGGACCTAAGGAACGGGATTTCTAATGCATGATCATGAACCTACACATGACCTCTATTGCTCAGATAGGGATTTAAAAGCCTAAACATGGTTTCCACCCTTTATAATAACTAAGCATGCATGGTTACCCCCTCCCATTTCAGTGGCCAGCCCCATAAGTTGTTTACAAATTATTACAAGCCAGGAGTTATTAATTACATAACAGAAGAGAAAATAAGAAGCTATGCTATAGGGAGCCTTCAACAGGACCAAATCCTCCGAACCTCAATGCCTTTGGTGTTTCATAACCTTTCATAGTCCAGGTGTGTCAAAGTTCCCTAAGGACCTCAAGGGTCTCCCGGGCAGTGCTCACATCCAAACTTGATAACAAGGAATTAAACATGTGCAGTGTGGAAATACCACCCTCAGTGTGTCAGAGTTCAGAGGGTACTCAGGAGGTTCCCAAAGCAGTGCTCACTTTGAGGGGGTGGAACCTAAGGGTCTGGGAATAAAGTGAATTGCAAGAGATGAGTTCGAAAAGGTTTGATAGAAACAATGTTGAAAGAGACTTAGTTGGGGAAAAGGTTTTGTAACTAAGAGAGCTTTTTTAGTAAAACAACTTTTGAAAATAGATTAGAGTGATAAGCAACAATCCAAACACAGCACCCAAAATGAGTTCATACACAGCCAAAGCACACAGAACCAATGTAGTTATAAATGAACCCCTTAGGTGTCCTAACGCACCGTTAAAGTCGTTAGCTGGCATCTTTCAAAATATGCAAACCCCTTTCCCAAAAGGAAAGAGTTGCCTCAACCCAAATTCCTGAACCCGGCCTCCGCGAGGAAAAATGGGGGCGCGACAGGAGCGGTCTTGGGCCAATGGGTGAACAAAATTTTTCATCCCGTATATTATGCAAGAAAAACCATGAATGACGCCTAATTTAACTATATCGTCACAGAAAATGAATTGTTGGATATTGCGTTTGCAATGGAAAAATTTAGGCACTACCTCATGGGCACCACGGTGATTGTTCACACCGATCACGCGGCGTACCGGTACTTGATGACGAAGAATGATTCCAAATCTAGTGTTATGAGGTGGGTCTTATTGCTCCAGGAATTTGATCTTGAGATAGTTGATAGAAAGGGGAGCGAAAATCAAGTTGCCGATCATTTGACCCGATTAGATGATCAAGGAAGACCAAAAGATGGTCTTCAAATCAATGATGCCTTTCCAGATACGCAGCTCCTTTCAGTATCCATGCACGACGTGCCTTGGTTTGCGGACATCGCTAATTGTTTTTTTTCTGGTATTATCCAGTGTGAGATCTCTTCTAACCAAGATTAGATGGGACAACTTGGATTACTATAAGGATGAGTCGTACTTGTTTAAAATTTTCAATGATGGAGTTATTACCCGGTGTGTCCTTGAGGAAGAACAAATGACCATTCTTGATTCTTGCCATTCCTCGCCCTACAATGGTCAACACGGTAAGGAAAGGATAGCTTCTAAAGTTCTAAGTTGTGGGTTTTATTGGCCAACTTTGTATAAATATGCGAGTGCAATTGTGAAGAGGTGTGGCGAGTGTCAAAGAGCGGGTGACATATAAAATAAGGATGAAATGTCCCTCACCACGATCCTTTAAGTTGATATATTTGATGTGTGGGGCATAAAATTCATGGGCCCTTGTGTTAGTTCGTGTGGTAATACCTACATTCTTGTGGCGGTGGATTATGTCTCAAAGTAGGTCAAGGCTGTGGCTTTTCCCAATAATGAAGCCCGGAATGTAGTTGTTTTTTCAAGAAGAACATTTTCATACTGTTTGGGATACCTTAGGCAATCATAAGTGATGGAGGGTCTCATTTTTGTAATAGGGATTTTGATACGATGGTTGCAAAATATGGGGTATATCACAAAGTGTCCACTCCTTACCATCCTCAAGCTAGTGGGCAATTTGAAGTGTCAAATCGGGAAGTCAAGAACATGTTGTCCATGATTGTGAATGCCAATAGGACCAAATGGTCAAGAAAACTTGATGGAGCACTATGGGCGTATAGGACTGCATTCAAGACCCCGATCGGTATTTCCCCGTACCGGTTGGTGTATGGTAAATCATGCCACTTTCCGATTAAGCTGGACCATAAGGCATTATTGGACTTGAAAAGGTTGAATCTTGATTGGGACACAACTGCAACTTCGTGTTGATCATCTCAATGAGCTTGACGAGTTTAGATTTCATGCTTACTCAAGCTCTTCATTGTATAAGGAGAAAATGAAGTATTTGCATGACAAGTATGCCAAGAACCGGGAATTCAAAGTGGGCAATTTGGTACTTCTCTACAACTCCCAGTTGCGTTTCTTTCCGAGCAAGCTCAAATCAAAATGGAATGGTCCATTCAAGGTGGTGTTGGTCACACCTTTTCGGGCCCTTGATCTAAAGAACAAAAATGGTGAAATTTTTTGTGTCAATGGGCATCGTGTCAAGCACTATTTGTGTAAGTTTGAGGATGGCCACGTGGTGGCTTTGTTGAAGTTCAATTGATCATGGTAACCTGCATCGTGCCGCGACATTAAATCAGGCGTTTCTTTAGAGGCAACCCAAGTGCTTTCCCGTTCTTTTTTGTTTTTTCTACTTAGATTAGATTTTCTTGAACTAACCTATTTGTCAAATTTGTGTAGGATTTGGTTGATGCAGTGCAGGAACACATTCTAGAAAATAGGCTAAGGCTTCACAAAATCACTGTCACGTTCGAAAATCTGCAGTCAACGATTTCAATTGCACTGGGGCAGTTTAAGTTCCGCGACAACGAAAAGATGGAACTAAAATAAACATGCTCTCTGAAACTTGTTCTGCTGCAGCATCCAGAATTATGCTGACAGCGGTCTGATTCTGCTGCAGCATTCAAAATTCCGCTGGCAGCGTAATTTTTTAAGGCCCAGTTCACTTAAGGCAAAAAGCATGGTCAGCGGTGAAACTCTGCTGCCATGCAAGACAATGGTTCGCTCAAGAGGTGCCTCGGAGAAGAAACCCGGAAGAGGGGATTCCTCTTGGGGTTATGGTAGGGGTAAACAACCATCAACACCCCTGGGCCCGAGAAAGACTATAGGAAACAAGACATTACTCTGGAGGCTAACTCCCGACCCATCAGAGTCCAGTGAACATGTGCCCTCACGGGAGGTTTCGGAGGGGGACAATGGTGCACCCCGGGAAGAGGCTCAATCTCAACCTAGGCGTCTTATCAACGAGCCTACAACATCAGGCTCTTCAAATAACCTAGGTTTATCTAGTGACTCTCCACCTCCTCAGGCCAATGGTGTAGCAGTTCCATCCACCACACCTGCCTTAGTTAATATTGATAGCTCGGATGATTCCCCAGATGATGGCAGGGGTGGTGACACCCAAACACATACAGGGGGGGCTACTCAGGATGGGGAATCGAATAGTTTGGCAGGACCGTTTTATCTCCGAAGCATCTCACCTCAAGTTTAGAGAGTCGTGGCCTTAGAGGTCACTTATCTTGGAGAGGCCATTCATTGAGAGGGACCTTCTACCCCACAACCCAAACTTCAAAAGACAATTCAACGAAAAGGTGGAGTGGAAATTCTTCTCCAGCAATGTCCAAGAAGCCAATGAATATGTAGTAAAAGATTTCTATGCCAATGTTTCCCGAATCAAAAAGGGCACATACCTAACCCAAGTTCGGAACAAGAAAGTTGTGTTCAATGGTGAGTCACTCAATGATTATGCTGGGTTCAACCATGAAGATGAGACCCTCTAATCAGAGAAGATGGACTTAGGTGATTTGTCTCGTCCGTGGCTGGCCTCCATTATTGCTATTCCCGGGACTACTCCAGCGCGATTGACACTAGGGTCTACTATCTTTATAAACACACTAAGCTTTGAGGCTAAAGGCTGGGCGACATTTGTGTGTCGCCGGATATATCCCATCTTGCACGACAGTGACATGCCCCTCTCCCGTGCTCTTATTGTGGGGGAAATCATGACAGGTTCCCGATCAACGCCGGGAATATCATGGCGAAGGTGATCCACAGAACAATACAGAAGAATTAACATGCCTATACCTTCCTGAACTTCCTCACCATGTACTTCCAGGATCAAGGAGTGGAGAAAAGGGATTTTGACATAAAGGTGAAGCCTAAATTGCCATTCTCCTATTAAAGCTTGAAGGGGCTAGACAACCCCAAAGTTAAGAGCAAAGCCTCCGCCCCCACAACCTTTGAGCCTTCTACTTCTGCTGAGGGGTCCTCTAATGCTGCCATCCCGGAGCCCCCCCCCCCCCCCCCCCCCCCCCCCCCTGCTCTTTCTGTCGCCGTTCGTGTATCAGTGCCCTCATCTTCCACATACCCTCAGGCTGCTGTGAGAGTGACTCGGGGGTATCAAAAACTGGCTCCAGCTAGCTTCTTCAAAGCTAACTGACCTTTCTACCACTGTTGCAGCCCAATCAACTCCAGCAGAGATTTAGTTGCCTCCCATATTGGAGGTGATTAAGGAACTTAGTTGATAACCAGAAGAAGATATTGGAGACCTTAGACACACATGGGAAAGAAATCCATTCCTTGGGGAAGGCTATGAAGAAAATGAAGAGAGTCAGGATGAGCTGAAAAAAGAGTCAGGTTGCAATGCGGAAGACTCAGGATAATCTGAAGAAGGAGGTAGCCAAGCTCACAGCAGCGGGGGACACCTCCCTTGATCTACTGATAGGAGAGCCTACCCCTGCAACTCAGGCAACACAAGTTCCAGAGCAGGATGTTACCTCAGCCCTAATGCGGAGAGGAGTCATTCCTCGGACTAATTATATGGAGATCCAGCTAGAGGATCCAGCAGGAGAATCCTCTTCCCAGCCACATGACCCTGCTCTAGTGGCTACCACTGATCCTTCCTCAGCAGTTGACCCGTCCCATATGCAAACTGAGGCATCCTGGGAGTTTTCTCTTACTCTCTACCTCTTCCCCTGCTCTATTTTTTGCATTTAGCATTGTGGGCAATGCTAATCTTTATTTCGGGGGGTGGCCTCTATTGGTGATTCAGACATTCAGATATTTTGGTTTGTAATAACTCCTAATACTGCTTTTCTTTTCTATATTTGCATTTCTAGTACTTAATTTCCGTACTTTTGGTTTATTTTATCTTTGGTATGTATATATAAAGTTTCCTTTCTCATGTATATATCCATTCCCCCTTTATGTATATTCATCTTAATCCCCTATTGTACATATTCATTTTTTTCATTCCGTATCTTTACTTTATAACTTCTTTTATTATTTTCCCTTATTGTCTACGTTCTTATTTTGTTTAGTAGCTTCCTTTTGAACTTATAGCTTCTTCTTCTCTTTTTATTTATCAATAATCCTTTGGTTTTCTTAAGGTCACGGTTCTTTCCAAAGGTGGGAATTGTGTGAACGGGGTGTCTCTTCCCTACGATGGACAGTGTGACGACCTTCTTAAGGGATTCTGTCCATTTTTCGTTGTGTTTTTGTTTTTTTCCTTTCTTTGGTAGTAACGAATAAATGTAACTCGAGTAAGCTTCACTTGGTACCAGCATATTTAGCTTTGACCTCATGGTTAGAGACAAGTTATAGACGAGTATAACTCAAGTTGTGACCCTTAGATTCTTGAGTTGTTTAAAACTGTAGCCAAGTGGTGTTTGTAGCCATATGTGAGTTTTCAATATAAATCGAGGTTGTTGTGGGCCCTCGACTCTATGCTCTTTAACGATCCTGTGGCTTGAGAGGTAAGGTTTTGAATTGCATTATCCCAAGTGCCGTGCCAGAAAGTCTAGAACGTGCCCCGAGTGTTTTTCTAGGCAAAAGTTTAAGTGTAGCTCAACTTGAGAAGTGATTATAGTCTCTCCTTGATTCCCTTTTGAAATTAAAGACTTTCATAGCCTACCATGATGGTATCCTTAGTCAACCCCTTTTGAGCCTAAGCCTCTTTGTCCAAAAACCACGTTACAAACCTTCATCTATTCTATAATGACCCTCACTTGGCACCCATTCTTTCCTTGAGCACTCATGATGAACAATAGTCAAAATCATAAGTTTGGGGGGGAGACGAGGAAATTTGAAGTGATGAAAGGACTTGTTGAAAAAGGAAAGGCCAATAAAAGGTTGGAAAGCCAAAAAGAAAGAAGTCAAAAAGAAAAGCAAAGGTCGAAAGGACTCAATGAAACAATGTTGAAAGGCTTGGAATGATGAAACAAGGAGAAAAATGATCCTCAAGTAAAAGAAAGAGCCGCAATGATTCTCTCTAAGTTACCCAAGGAAGAGAAAATGACTCAAAAAGTCAAGAAAAACATGAGCCAAAGTGTGAAAATGGAGTGCTTAAGAAAAGATGTTCTATCATAGTTCATCATGCCCGAAATTGATCCAAAAATGCCTTCATTACATCCCGTTAAAGCCCTATAGGATTTCAAGTTGAGTGAGATCATATTAGTGGTGACTTACACTAGGGGAAAGCCTACGGTACTTAGAGCCGGACTTGTGGCAATTTTTTGAGAGTGGAGAGCTCACTTTTTGATAATCCCAGTTTTGAGCGTACATTGTATACAGTGAAACGAGCCCATGGGAAGTAGAGGAGAAAGAGTCTTAGATCCACAATATGTGAGAGAGTGAAGCTCTTTTGATGAATTGAGTCAACTTTTGAAGCTTTGGTGTCATATTAGATGTAGTAAGCTAAGAAAGTCATTGCATAATGTTGTCAATAATGCATTTGTGTTAAGGGTAGTTGTTAGTCCCAATTGAAGCTTGATGAAGTTACATTTGAACAACTGAAATACTAATTCTTTTTCTTGTGGAGGTGGGAGTTACCTTGTTTGCTTGAGGACAAGCAAAAGCTTTAGTTTGGGGGAGTTCATAACTAGGGGTTTTAACTCCTATTTACTCTCTTTTGCTTAGGTATTGGTGCAAAAATGCACTAAGGCACTCCGAAAACTAATGCAAACTGCTTAAATTGCAGGTTTTAAGTCAAATTGAGGATAATGGCTAAAAATAACTTT
This sequence comes from Nicotiana undulata, assembly GCA_005239495.1. Lineage (NCBI taxonomy): Eukaryota > Viridiplantae > Streptophyta > Magnoliopsida > Solanales > Solanaceae > Nicotiana > Nicotiana undulata. The sequence goes on from ML266665.1 coordinate 23,952, forward strand.
AACATGCGCCAAACTTGCACAAGCCAAGGACCCAGCAGAGAGATGACATCGCTTTTTTTTGCGATGTAGCAAAAGACTCCTACTTGGGAAAAATTCTAAGGGAGACCATGGATTGAGGTTCAAAGAGATGTAATTTACCCCTTTTGGAACCGCTGACAGCGCCTTAATTGTGCGGCCGCGAAACCTGACGCGCCCGTGATGAGAAATCTACTGGGAGCGGAATACCAAATTCAGAGAGTTTCCGAAAGAGGTCTTTCACAATAGCGCGGTCAGCGATAAAATTCCGCTACCGCGCTGAGGCACTCAAGATCCCGCTCGGGGCGGAAATGTGGTTCAGAGAAGTGCCATTTCATGAACCGCGGTCCGCACTTATTATTGCGGGACCGTGGAAGCTATTCCGCTAGGACACTCAGAATCCCGTTGATATAGGAACCTCCGTAGGGGCATTTTTGTCCAGTATTTTCAGCTGTGTATTTACTTCTTTTTCTCATTTTTAGGGCATAAAATATTTTAGGGAGATCGTGAATAGTATCTTTTTACCTTTTTGAGTTTTAGCATAGATTCTATATTTAATCTTAGATTTTATCTTTGTAATAAACATTTATGCCTTTAATATCATCTTCTATTTCGAGTTTTTCCATGAATATGAGTAGCTAGACCTTTAAGATAGGTTTGCGACCCAACCCTAGTGTAGGTATATAATGGGTCTTCAATTTTAGGGTTTACTTGTGATTGGGTCTGTGATATTTAGTCTATTTCATGCTTGATTTATTGAATTAGTGATTGCAAACACTCATCCATGCCTTTTTTTACTTGGGTTATTCTTGAGAAAGATGACCCAAGTCTTGGTAAAATAGGCTAACAAAGAATTGGGTGAATTCAAGAGATTGATAGCCCCAATTAAAGGGTAGAAACTAGATATAGTAATACCCAACTTGAGTCATTTCACTTGCCTTGTTGAAACATCCAATTAGGCTTGTGGAAGCCAATTCGGGCAAAGTCACCCAAACTACCGAGAGGTATAAGCTGATTAAAATAGTGTGAGGTTATAGCACGAGCCCATGTCCAACAAGTTTATCCCAGATTTTAGATCTCGTTAGATACTCGCTAGGGGTAAGTTGCATCCCTAGTGCCCTTAAATACTGCCGCTGCCCCTTTTTTTACCTCGCGGAGATCGGGGTTTTGACATGTGACAACTCTTTTAAGGAAAAGGGTGTTAAAAGAGAGAGTCACCACCTAACAGGTTTTAGGTACGTTAGGGAACCTAGGTGGTTTCATTTACAAACTAAATTGCTAACTAGAGATTGGGTAAGGGCTTGAAAGTTTCCCAAGGGGAAGGTGTTAGGAACCCCTCAGGATCCACAAATGTGGTTCCCGGCCAAATAGTTTTCGTGAATTTGTACAATTAGCAAGTAACAAGTAAACGACTCAAATAAGAGGGGATTTCAAATATTAGACAAGCAAGTGTTTAGAAAACAATAATGAAACGACAAAGTTTTGAAAAGATTATAACCTAGCATTTAAGAGAAATGATATCCTAGGTTTGAAAAAATATGGATCACATCATGCAATATCCGGTATTCTTTCCCCAGTGAGGGGTTACACGTGACATTAGTGCGCCGGTCATCATATCCATATTCTACCCTTTCCCTCCCTGTGAAGGTAACTAAAGCGCGTGTTTGGTGACGAACTCTATTGCGTGCTATTACCCGTACCATCCTATCAATCCTGGAGGAGATTAGGACTACTATCCTAAAAAGAGGTACTAGGCTGACCCTTAGGTTTAAAGGGAAAGATTCTAAGCGACAAACAATAACGATTAGGACTGCAGATAAGGGAAAACACATAAAGCAGCTATGAGGCTCAATATTCCTCCGCATTATGCATATAATTAGCAAGAGTCAAACACAATTAAGGTCCTTATTAATTTCAGAATCCTAAAGCATGATGTCTAAGCGAAGCTGGAATGCAATAGAGAGGCAGTTTTGTTAATTCAAAGAAGGAATTTTATCAGCTTTTTCTTACTGATGTTTGCCTGTTAATGGTCAAGCAACATGTATAAAGAAGTATATTTCCAGTTTTAACAAGTTTAGCACCTAAGGCTTGCCTAGCCATACCAATTATTACAGAAAATTGCTTAAGACTTATTAATAATCATACTATTCTAGGTGTTCAGATTTCAGGAAATAGTCACCAAACTGGATGAGTCTATTTTTTTTATAATCACGCTATGGGTGCCTAAGCGAATACAAATGCAATCCTAAAAGCATGATATCTAATGCAGAGAAGATGCAAAATGATGCAAGACCTAAAAATGATATTGTAAATGCATGAATGTTTCAGTGTTAGAACTTGCTTTTAGGTTGTAAAAATTACCCCTTTATTAGCGTTGCGTTTGTCCTAAGGCAGGATATCTAGGTGTACATGGCAACGTATAAAGTAATGAAAAGTACAAATTATTGACATGTTCTAACACAGGATTTTCTAAATGATATGAGGATGAACATGCCGAAACAGTATTCATATAACCTAAGGAACGGGATTTCTAATGCATGGATATGAAACTACACATGACCTCTATTGCGCAGATAGGGAATTAAAAGCCTAAACATGGTTTCCACCCTTTATAATAACTAAGCATGCATGGTTATCCCCTCCCATTTTACTTTCCATCCTCATAAGTTGTTTACAAATTATTACAAGCCAGGAGTTATTAATTACATAACAGAAGAGAAAGTAAGAAGCTATGCTATAGGGAGCCTTCAACAGGCCCAAATCCTTCGAACCTCAATGCCTTTGGTGTTTCATAACCTTTCATAGTCGGGGTGTGTCAAAGAAAGACCTCAAGGGGCTCCCGGGCAGTGCTCACTTCCAAACCTAATAACCAGGAATTAAACATGTGCAGTGTTGAAATACCACCCTCAGTGTGTCAGAGTTCAGAGGGTACTCAGGAGGTCCCCAAAGCAGTGCTCACACTAGGGGGGGGGGGGGGGAACCTAAGGGTCTAGGAATAAAGTGAAGTGCAAGAGATGAGTTCGAAAAGGTTTGATAGAAATAATGTTGAAAGAGACTTAATTGGGGAAAAGTTTTTGTAACTAATAGAGTTTGTTTAGTAAAACAGCCTTTGAAAAGAGATTAGAGTGATAAGCAACAATCCAAACACAGCACCTAAAATGAGTTCAAACATATCCAAAGCACACAGAACCAAGGCAAGAAATATAGGACTGGTTTAAACATGCTTAGAAACTTCTAACACTGGCATAATAACAAAACGGACATGAAGGACCAAATAGAGGGGTGATAGGGATTTGGGGTATACAACAAGTAAAAGAACAGTTAGTAAGTCATGCTCAGAAACACACATAAAGGGGATATGCTAGTCCAAAGGGAAGGGAAGATAGAATAGCATGCTAGTGACGTATTTTAATTATAGGTTTCACAAAAGAACCACAAATAGAAGCAAACTAGGAACAATAATAACTTAAACAAATAGAGAATCATATTGTTGTTCGAGCTTTGAATTTAAAGTAGGACATACCAGTGAGGAGGAAAGCAAGCAGAATGATAGAACTAGAGAGAGAGCACAATGGTTAGCCTTGGCTTGCAGCCGGCCAACAATTAGACAGTAGCAAATAGCACAAGAGAAAGAGAGCAGAGATTCTTTTAGTGTAAGAGATAGTTTTTGAACCACAATGTTCGTCTCTGATTAATGCATAGACAGAGTGTGTGTATATATATATAGTTGGAACTAGGTAAAAGGAATCAGAATACCCAGTAATTATGGGACTTAGAGAATCAATTAATTGCAAGCATCCCTATATTTAAGGGAATTATTCAAACGGTGAGTGACAAATAAGGAAAGAAGGTAAAATAGTGTTCATGACAAGCAATTAAGCATCCCTTAATTGAAGGTTGTACCCAAACGGCTAATAGGTAAGTACAATTAAGGAAAGTTACCATATCAGAAGACAATTTTAGACCAAATCAAGCAAGAAATTGAGACTAGGTTAGAAAAATATCAATTAAAGAAGCAGTATCAATCACAGTAACAAATCAAGGTAAGCAAACAAGTTAGAGGTTGGAAATCAGAATAATATCTCATGAGAGATCAACAGGACTTTTCTGAATCCCAGTGAATTAGGGACTCAAGCAACCAGTGAATAGAAATTCTTATGTATAACATGGATAACCACATAATAAGTAGAGTAGTAAGTCAAGAAACCATTGAGTTTCAAAATAACACAGAATCAAGGATTCGAGCATGCAGAACATTAATTGAAGAGAATTATTCTTGAAATAGCTCGGTCGTTAAGCAAGAACACAGAAACCCTAGTGTATGACATTAGGAATCATGTGAGTCATGGAGGAAAGAAGAACCAAAGACAAACAACATAGGGTGAAGGTCAATGGAACATAAACACATATGCAAACATACAGGCAAACCAATAGTTTTTAGGGTTTTAGGTCTAAAAATTAGTGTTTCACACAGGTACTAGTACGAATCAATAGAGTAGACATGATATACACAAGAGAGATGAAGAGTCATAAACCCTAATGGAAAACAGAGTAAAATTACTAGAAATTCAAGTTGTTCGTGACAATAAAGCACATATACTGACCAAATCACAAGGAAACGGTTTCAAAAATGAAAAACGTGAAGGATAATCATGAGATAGTGTTAAAAATCGACAATGAAAACCATTTTGAAAAAAGGGTTTCGGAACCCTAGTTAAAAGTGAAGAACTGTTAAGAAAAAATAGAAAACCTTTAAAGAAACATCATAATAACTCGTAATAGGCACAGATCTAGTGTAAATCTAAAAGAGTCGAAAGTTTCAAACATTAGGGTTTTAAAGAAAACCTCAGAGAAGATGAGAAGAACTTCAAACGGCATTGGCTCGAGCCTCAAAGGTCACAAACCTTACACGAAATCAAGCCTTGTAGGCCTGAAGTAAACAGGAACACTGTGGGTGTGAGCAGATGGGTCCTCGCCCTTCGAGGGCCTTAGGGATGGCATTACTGGCATAAGAGAACCATAAAAGGCAGGGGTGATAAAGGTTTCAAGGTCTCCGGCGAAGGGATGGCCGGAGAAGATGAAGAAATTCATTGGAACTTGAAGAGACAGAAGTCTCTAGAAGAGACTAGAGAGAGAGATGAGAGTGGAGAGACGTGAGACGGTGAGCAAATGAGAGGGGTTGAGGGGTTAGTTCGAATTAATTAAGGAAGGTGTGATTTGTGTCGTTGATAAAAATTGATCAATGGTTCAGACTAAATCATAGGTTGGACCGGGTAGGAATTGGGTTTGGGCTGGGGTTAATTGGGTTGATCTAATATGGTGGGTTTGGTTTATTTGTAGGCTAAGTTTTAAATAAAAGTGGCTATTAATTAAATACCCATAAAAATAGATAAGTAATTAATAAAAATGGCTAATAATTATATAAAAATGAAATTGAGGTTAAATAAATTGAAATTAAGGTAATTAGCTAGTATTAAATATAAAAATGACTAATTATCGAATTAAAATAGCATAAAATGTACAATTAGGCTATAATTGCCAAATTGCTGTAATTATAGCTAAATAATGCCAAATCGGTTCATTTGTGAAATAGTTAGATCCTAATAGGATAAAAATGATCAAAACATGATATACTGAGCTGGGGAACATTCTGAAATTATTTATGAATAATTATTGAATACAAAAACAATAAATAAATAGGAAAATGAATTGATAAATATATGAAAAAATTATGGAAAGATACCGCTCACATTAAAAGTGATTTTAAAAGTACTACTCCCTCTGTTCCAATTTATGTGAACCTGTTTGACTGGGCACGGAGTTTAAGAAAAAATAAAGACTTTTGGAATTTATGGTCCTAAACAAGTCAAAACGGGACCCAGAATATTTGTGTGGTTATAAAAGGTTCTTGTTAAGGGTAGAAATGTAAGTTTAACCAAAAAAAATTCCAAATTTAGAAATAGTTCATTCTTTTTGGAACGGACCAAAAAGGAAATCAGTTCACATTAACTGGAACGGAGGGAGTATGTAAGTTTGAAAAAATATTTTTGAGGAAAATTGAGTATCAACAGCTGCCCCACTTTACCCGAGAAGGGTGAAAGAGTTGTCGGGTAAAGATATGATGGCCAATTTTGACCGAGTGGAAATAGTTTGAAAGATTTAGGCCGCACCCTGGTTTCTGAGCTGCCTACATATCCTTGGTTTTAAAGGAATTAGGCCGTCTATAGTTCAGGAGTTGTCGCGCCCCCTTTTTCCTACACACGGGTTAGGTACGGAGAGATTGGGTTTATGACATTTTAGACAACTCCTTAAAGGAAGAGGTTTAAGGAAGAGTCGCCACCTAACGATTTTGTGGTGCGTTAGGGCACCTAGAACAACTAACTCGTAAACTAGTTTGTATTACCAGAGATTGGGTAAGGGCTTGAAGTTATCCTAAGGGGAAGGTGTTAGGAACCCCTCAAGATCCACAACTGTGGGTCCCAGCCAAGGAGTTTCATGAATTCAGACGATAAACAAATAACAAACAAGGCTCAAGTAAGAGGGGGTTTCAAACAAGTATAGAAATCTTTGTTTTAAAAGTTGGAAAAGACCAAAATAAGACATTGAATAATATCCTAGGTTTGAAGTAATACGGATCACATCAATGCAATACTCGGTATGTCACTCCTCGAAGAGGGGCTACACGTGGTATTAGCGCACCGGTCATCATATTCGTATTCTACCCTTCCCACCCCGTAAAGGTATTTAAAATGTGTGTGTTGGTCACGAAAGCTTATTGCGTGCTATTACCCGTTCCATTCTATAAGTCCTAGAGGGTGTTTAGGACTACTAATCCTACAAGGTGAGTACTAGGTTAACCCCTTGAGTTTTAAAGGATAAACTCTAAGCGACAAGTAGAAAATATTTAGGACTTGCACATGAGGGATTCACATAAACAGTTAGGGGCTCATATATCCCTCCACAACTAAGACACGTAAAATAGCACGTCTCAAACACAATAAAGGTCTCAAAGTCAGAGCTTAAAGCAGGAAATTTGAGTGTGAAAATAGCAGGTTTCAACGAGTTTTAGCAAAGGGAATGAATGATTCTGAAAAACTCAGTAATTCGGAGACAAAGCTGGAGTTATAAATAAAACAGAGTGGTTTTCAAAAGGGAGTGACCGATTTTGGAAATCCAGTAGTTCAAAGATAGGAGCAAGAATTTAAAGAATGAACAACAGTCTTTTATGAGAACTTAGGCCAAAAAGAAGTGAATGAATAATTTAGAAACTAGTAGTTTGAAAACAAAGCAGGGATTTAAATAAACAGAGTGATTCGCACGTATTTCAGGAGAAGGGTAAATGATTTTTAAAATCCAGCAGTTTCTAGGCAAAGCAAGAGTTCTGAGTATGAGAGTAGTGACAAGCAGCAAAGTTTTAAATGAATTTCAGAAACATGACTGATTGGTTTTGAAGACCATTTTTTTAGTACAAGCAATACATACAATAATTGATTTTGGTTTTATAAGTATTAGGCCTAAGGTTTGCCTAGGCGTCCGAATATTTGCTGATTATTAAAAAATTAATGGAATGAAGGTCTTTAACCTTGATTTTTAAGAGACTTGTGGTGGGCATAAAATCCTATAGGCATGGTATCTAAGATGATATATTGAAGCCAGTGTTAGGTTTTGCAGAAAACGTTTTAGGCCATTTAGCATGTTTTAGCGAGGTTATGAGATACACAAGCGATACAAGGCGTGATTATACTTTATAGGTGTTCAGCAGAGTACTTATCATAAAACTTGAAACAGATGTGCTAAAAGTAAAAGTCCTAGGGTAACATGGTATCTAATGCACACATTGATACTTGATGATTATTATGAAACCTAAAGCATGATTTCTAGATGTAATAATTATGAAAATGCAGAGGCAGTAACATTACAGCAGTTGTTATTGTAGTTATGAGCTGTGAACAGGATTTCTAGGATAAACATTAATATAGTAGAGATGCTGAAGTAAACAACCTAAACATGGTTTCTAATGCATGGCAATCATGTCCTAAGCATGATACTATTGCACACATAGGTAAAGTAAACCCTACAATCATGATTTCTACCCACAACTATACTAAGCATGCATAATCCCCTACAATCTTCACTATCCATCCCCAAGCATTTATTTACAGATTATTACAAACCAAGGATGATAAAGTACATAACTGAAGGGAAAATAAGAAGCTACTTCTATAGGGAGCCTTCAATCAGGCCCACATCTTCCCATCCTCAATCCTTTCGAATTTCACAGCCTTTCATAGTCCGGGTGCGTCAAAGTTCCCTAAGGTCCTCGTGGGTTCCCGGTCAATGCCCGCACCCAGACATAATCGCTAAGACTTTAAGCATGTGCAGTGTGGAATTACCAGCCTTAGAGTGTCAAATTCCAGAGGGAACTTGAGAGGTTCCCTAAGCAATGCTCACACTGAGGGGGTGGAACATAAGTCTCTAGGAATAATGTGAAGTGTCAGAAGTGAGTTTGAAAAAATAGAAGAGTTTTGAAAGAGAGTTAATAAACCAGCGAATTTGTTTGGCAAAAACAGTTTTTGAAAAGAGACGAGTGAGTAACAGCCTCACACAACATCAAAGATGCACATCCAAAACACACAACATTACAACAGGTTCAGATATTACAAGCAGGGGTAATGGGGATGGGAATAGGTAGAGCATTTAACTATAAACAATCTAATAAAGGATCTAAGAAAGGTTTTGACTTGATCAGAGATTGCTTACTCTGACAGAGCCATAAATCATTCATAAGGAGTCACATAGAGAGGGTCAAGGGATTGGGGTATAACACAATCATGAAAACAGCTAATAGATATGCCCAAACACACATGGTGTCACGCCCCAAAACCGAAGGACACGACCGGCGCTCGACCGAATAGCCCCAATTAAGCGGACCTAAATTCCTTTTTCCATCCAACATATTACCCCATGATTCTAATGTACATTATTCAACTATAATTTAAACACATTCTTACAACCTGGAATTAATTATAGATTTCTGTCATTAACCACATGTGGTACAATACTTACAAAATATACATAGCATACAAGTTTACTTTACGTGGTTATACTGCCCAAAATACATATGTACGTAACCCATATTTCCTGTCTACGGAGCCTCTAAGAGTACAAAGGAGTTATATAATACTTGCCGGTAACAAGGCTCCGGCTGTACCTTACACAAATGCCAATATTAAAATCCGGAAGAAGAGGTGGCATGAACCAAACAAGGCCCCAAGAGGAAAGGGGCTCACCAAAATAGCTGATGGGACGTAGAGGAGGCACTATTGTTGGTGGGCTGGAGTACCTGCTATAGAACCACCTACAATCATCACAAGAATGTAGCGCCCCCGGCAAAAGGGACGTCAGTACATTTGAATTGTAGTGGTATGTATGAACAAACTTTACTCTGAGTAAACTCAACAATGCACAGGCAAGAGACAGACAGAGAGTCACACAATCACTGCACAANGAGTAAACTCAACAATGCACAGGAAAGAGATAGACAGAGAGTCACACAATCACTTCACAAGAATATAGAAAGAACACAATGGAAGTTCCACAATTCTCACTTCATCACAATAACAATCACAATTCCACCCTTGTCCCTTCTCAACATTCCACCCTTATTTCTTCTGTTGCGGCACGTAACCCGATCCCACCTGGAAATCACAATCATTTATTATGTTTTTATTGCGGTGTGCAACCCGATCCCACCGGACAATCACATCTCACCCTTATCACTTCTCACATATAACCCTTATCTCTCCTATTGCGGTGCGCAACCCGATCCCACTAGACGATCATATCTCGAATCAACAATGCTAGTTCACAATTAAATCACAGAAAATTTCAGCAATGGTAATATAGCTTCTTTACAACCCACAATACGTATAAAAAGAAAATCGTGCCACAACAACCTTACCAAACAGTGAATCATATATGATATTGCCACAGACTTCTATTTCAATTACATCACACCACAACTCCTTTTCGTTACTTGTTACATAGCCTTTACCATATACATTCATACTCTTGGATTCATTATCCTACTAGCATCTCACATAGCATGGTAGTTTGGTGATCTGCCCGTGTATGCGACCACTATGTGTTCCGCATACACGTTATGCGATCCCATAGTGCATCGCATAACACCCAATTTCTGGAAAATTTAATTCTTTTACTCCCGGGGTACTTTTTGTTCAAATTAGGTCCGTTTTAGGAATTTCTACAGTAAAAACAACTCGGGGACTCGTTCGAGCATTATTTTAAGCAAGAAATTTTATGGGTCTTGACATTCTCCCCCCCTCCCCCCCGCCCCCTTAAAATCATTCATCCTCGAATGAGGATTTCGGAAATCGTTTGGTTTTTTGAAAACATGATATGGAAACTTCCAGTTTAAACTAAGTACAATATTTTTAGAAAATTTCGTCAGAGTCTCCTTTGTATTTAGACCCATCTACCTGTCAGAGTTCCCCCGAAACACATTTCCAAGCACTATTACACAGTTTTAACAATTTAATAGCTCATACACCAAGTTGTTACCTCAACAATCTACAAGTATTCAGTCACTTTATCAACTACACATAACTCATTCTCCTTACCTCACAATTGCACATGGTTCAATCAGTGTGACATATTTTCACATAACTTTGGCCCATTTCAGTGCGCCCCATACAGTTCAACCACCTCAATGGACCATAGACAATTCAATTAACCATTACCAATCTACACTACCATTAATCACTTACTTAGCACATTTGTTTCACAAAATATTTATTTGCTTTTAAAGGGGTCAAAAATTTTCAAGTAAGGACAGCACAAGCAATTTGTGGTATACTAGAAAAGTTACAACAACAAGGCATTTTAGGGGAAAACAAGATAGGGTCCCTTCTTATGCAACATTAACCACAACTTACAATTTCCTAGGAATAGGAACACACACGATTCACTACTAGACTCATTCAAACAAGTGGGGGTACTTTTCTTTCATTTCCTTTTCTGCTTCCCATGTAGCTTCTTCGACTTGCTGGCTTCGCCACAACACTTTGACTGAAGCAATTTCCTTATTTCTCAATTTGCGGACTTGCCTATCAAGAATAGCAACCGGAACCTCTTCATATGATAGCTCTTCATTTACCTAAATGGTTTCGGCTGGCATGATGGTGGATGGATCTCCAATTACCTTCTTCAACATGGACACGTGGAACATCGGGTGTACTAATGACAACTCAGGGGGAAATACCAACCTATAAGCTACTTGCCCTATCCTTTGAGCAATCTGATACGGCCCGATGTACCTGGGGCTCAATTTCCTTTTCTTTCCAAACCGCATCACTCCCTTCATGGAAGACACCTTTAAGAACACCCAATCATCTACTTGGAATTCTAATTCTCTCCGGCGAACATTGGCGTAAGATTTCTGGCACCTCTGAGCAGTTTTCATCCTTTCCTGAATGACTCTAACTTTATCCATAGCTTGGTGCACAAGATCTTGTCCTAACAATTCTGCTTCACCAACCCAGAACCATCTGATCGGAGATCTACACCTCCTTCCGTACAATGCCTCAAATGGGGCCATTCGGATACTAGCATGGAAGCTGGTATTATAAGCAAACTCGACAAGCGGCAAATGATCATCCCAATTACCCTTGAAGTATAAAACACAAGCCTGTAGCATATCTTCAAGCATCTGAATAGTCTGCTCTGCTTGACCGTCAGTCTTAGGATGGAAGACCGTGCTGAGATTTACCTGAGTACCTAAACCTTGCTGAAATTTCCGCCAAAAATTTGCTGTGAACTGGGCCCCTTCGATCTGAGATAATAGAAACTAGAGTGCCATGAAATCTAATAATCTCCTTGATGTACAATTGCGCATAATGTTCCGCTGTGTCAGTGGACTTGACTGGCAAAAAGTGAGCTGATTTCGTGAGTAGATCCACTATCACCCAAAATTGAGTCGAACTTGCGCTGAGTGCGAGGTAACCCTACCACAAAATCCATATTAATCATTTCCCAGTTCCACATTGGTATTTCCACAATCTGGGTTAACCCACTGGGCCTCTGATGCCTGGCCTTCACCTGTTGACAATTTGATCATTTGGATACAAGGTCCGCCACATCCCTCTTCATACCGCTCCACCAATAAATTTCCCGGAGATCATGATACATCTTCGTAGAACCCGGATGCACAGAATACCTGGAGCTATGAGCCTCTGCCATTACCCTTTTCCGAAGATTATCTACATCTGGAACACATAGCCTACCTTGACATCGCAACACTCCATCATTGTTGCCGAGTGAAAATGTTGAATTCTGGCCATTCAAAATTGCCTCCCTCAACTTCGCCAATGCTGGATCAATAAACTGCTTCTCCTTGACTTCCGCTACAAGTGACGATTCTGCCCCATTATGCACCACAACCTTCCCTTCGCCTGAGGTCGAAAGACAAACCCCCAAACTGGCCAATTGATAAACCTCCCAAGCCAAGGGCCTCTGATCCACTTCCAAATAAGCCAAACTACCCATAGACTTCCGACTGAGAGCGTCGGCCACCACATTCGCCTTCCTTGGATGGTACAAGTTGTTCATATCATAATCCTTAAGCAATTCTAACCACCTCCACTGCCTTAGATTCAGTTCCTTCTGCTTGAATAAATACTGAAGACTCTTGCGGTCCTGAGAACACGTCCACGTGGACTCCATAAAGATAAAGCCACCAAATTCTTAATGCAAACACCACTACCGCGAGCTCCAAATCATGCGTCAGATAATTCTTCTCGTAATTCTTGAGTTGCCTTGAAGCATACGCTATAACCTTCCCATGTTGCATCAACACACAACCCAAACCGACCCTTGAAGCATCGCAATAAACCACAAATCCCTATATACCTCCTGACAAGGTCAATACCGATGCCGGATTCAATTTAGTCAAAACCGAGGGACACGACCGGCGCTCGACCGGGTAGCCCCAATCAAGCGGACCTAAATTCCTTTTTCCATCCCACGTATTACCCTGTGATTCCAATGTAAATTATTCAATTATAATTTAAACACATTCTTACAACCTGGAATTAAATTATAGATTTCTGTCATTACCCACATGTTGTACAATACATACAAAATATACATAGCATACATGTTTACTTTATGTGGTCTACAAGTTATACTGCCCAAAATACATATGTACATAACCCACATTTCCTGTCGACGGAGCCTCTAAGAGTACAAAGGAGTTATATAATACTTGCCGGTAACAAGGCTCCGGCTATACCTTACACAAATGCCAACAACCTTCTTTACAACCCACAATACGTATAAAAAGAAAATCGTGTCACAACAACCTTACCAAACAATGAATCATATACGATATTTCCATAGCCTTCTATTTCAATTACATCACACCACAACTCCTTTTCGTTACTTGTTACACAGCCTTTACCATATACATTCATACTCTTGGATTCATGATCCTACTAGAAACATTTCACATAGCATGGTAGTGTGGTGATCCACTAAAGACAGACAAGGAATACACTTCAAGCTTCAACACAATTTGAACAACCATTTGCATATATTCACACCAATACGCTTACCGTATGCTCGGACACCACAAAGCGATTTTACAAAAATTAAAGTTAGCCATACATACCTGGAGTCGAGTTTCCCTTTTTAATTTCTATCACAATTCACCGAACCGTCAAGCACCGTCAATCTAGTTCACAACGCGAGACATTTACCTTAGAATTAGGAGTCTTGAATTCATTTGAGCCTTTTATCAAACACTATGTGATCCCTTAGATTAACCAAACCCTTTTTAGTGAAATATTACCCTACTTGCTTCTCTTTACTAGGTTATGGAAGATTATTCACATGCATGCAAGGTCTCAACTTTCATTCTCAAGAACCAACCTATGTGTGTTTTATTCTTAACTGAACTCTAAGAATTTGTGGAAATAGGGTGAAGACTTACCTCTTATGATGAGGAAGATGACGACTACTCGATAAACTTCCAGGACTGAGTAGAGATGGAGGACCAATTTGGGGAAGATGAGGACTTCTCTCTCTAGAACCCACTCTCACTTCTCTCTATTTTGTATAGTATCTAGTTAAATGAAGTTGGGGTTGGGTATAAAAGTTTAGAAAATTAAAAGCCCGTGTCAAATATGTGGTCAGGAATGCGATCGCATTCCTGACATGCGGTCCGCAGGGCTGACCGTAGACTGGCCCCAAGTGGGCCAAAATTTGGAAACAATCTGCCCAGGTATGCGACCACTATGCGGTCCGCATACTCGTTATGCGATCGCATAGTGCGTCGCATAACACCCCTCCCAAAAAATCAAAGGTAGTAATGCGACAGCTATGCGGTTCGTAGAACCGAAATGCGGTCGCAGATTGGACTGCATAGTTGTCTTTCAGTTGGGCAGTGATCTGCCCGTGTATGCGACAACTATGCGGTCCGCATACACGTTATGCGATCGCATAGCGCATCGCATAACACCCAAGTTCCGGAAATTTAATTCTTTTACTCCCTGGGTACCTTTTGTTCAAATTAGGTCCGTTTTAGGAATTTCCACAGTCAAAACAACTCGGGGACTCGTTCGGGCATTATTTAAGCAAGACATTTTATGGGTCATTACACATGGCAAGGGAGATAATAACATGCTGAGGATGTATTCTAGTTGCAGGTTTCACAAAAGAACCATACGTAGAAGCAGACTAAGAACAATAAGACTTGAAACAAGTAGAGAATCATGTTGTTGATGAAGCTTATAATTAAAATAAAACATACCAGTGAAGAGGAAGAAGGCAGAATGAAAGAACAAGAGAAAGAGCATAATGGTTAGCCTTGGCTTGTAGCCGGCTAACAGTAGACTAGAACAAAGGACCCAAGTAATAGAGCAGAGAGCTTTAGCGTGAGAGAGAGTTTTTAACCACAAGTGTGTGTGTGTGTGTTGTTGTTGAAAATCTAGAGCTTTTATAGTTGAAAAACGAGTAACAAATATGGTAAGATCACAACAGCATGGTAATCAAAGAACTCAAAATCAATCAGTCAGGAAATCAAGACACGTTTTAATTAAGTCAAGGGATTTCAAAAACTCAAACGGTAAAACATATAACATATAAGGTAAATAAAGTCAGTACAAGACTAAATAAGGAAGAAATCATAGTTCAATAAGCATAGGGTAAACAATTAAGGCTATATTCAAAATATTCTAATTAAGGAAATAGACAATAAGAATATAGTACCACATCAGACAGCTTAAGTGAATCGATTGATTCGAATAGGAGAGGTAAAAATCGAAGACTCGAAGGAAAGTTTATCAATCAAACCCCAAAATATAGAGTCCAGAATCAATCAAAGAAGAGTCACAATTCTATATTCATCATATAAATAGACAAGAATGACCAGACATAGTAAACAGGCAGGTTGAACAAGTATTAGTAGAAAGATCCAAGTCTGAACAATCGAGATAGACATAAGCACATAGTGGTGGTAAAAGTTAAGCTAATAGACATCAGTAAACATATTCGAGTCAGATAATCACGACAACTCAAACAAGAAACAAGCAGAGTCCTGCTAATACACAGAACCAACAAAGAAGACTTAGTAAAATTAGGGCTTTTAACACAACAAGATAAAAAGCTAGTAGAATCACAGAATAATCATGACATGCAAAGAACAGACATAAAAGCAATCGATGATCTGAGAGGTTGAAAAGTCGAAGATTCTTAAAGATTGAGTCAAGAATAATGTAAAACATAAAGAAACAAGCTTGAATCGTTTAAAAACGCCATAGATCTGAG
The DNA here is from genome assembly GCA_005239495.1 of Nicotiana undulata. NCBI lineage: Eukaryota > Viridiplantae > Streptophyta > Magnoliopsida > Solanales > Solanaceae > Nicotiana > Nicotiana undulata. Next base: position 39,810 of record ML266665.1, read on the forward strand.
AGGTTTAGGCAAAAATTAGGGTTTTAGAGAGGATTGAAAATAACTGGAAAACCTGCCGTGAAACTCAAAGATCGTGGTGGATATGGCGTGGTTATGTCCAAACCCCACCGCGGAGGCCGGGAACAACCAAAGCAGGAGGCCCAGGTGCAAGTCAGCATGGCCCAGACCCTCGAGGGCATTAGAGACGAAGTAAGCTAGATGGAGGAGACATCATGGAGGCTCGTAGTCGAAAGGATGGTGGCCGGAGGAAGGCGGAGGAGTTCCATTAGAGACGAAGAGACAAAAGTCTCTAGAGACTTATAGAGAGAGATAGAGACGGGAGATAGAGAGATGAGGGGTCTCAAAAGAATAAGGGATTGAATTAATAAAGGAAATGTTAATCTGGGTCGTTGATCTAATTTGATCAACGACTCAGATTGATCCGGGGTTGGGCCGGGTAGATTTAGGATCTAGGCTGGGTATTCAATTGGGTTTGGGTTGGGTTATTTAATCTGATGGGTTGGGGTTTAACTTGGCTAGGTTTTAAAATAGAAGTGGCTAGATATTAAATACCCATAGAAATAGATAAATAATTAATAAAATAGCCAATAATTGTATAAAAAGTTAAATTAAGTTCAAATAAGTGAAATTACAGTAATTAAATAATATTAAATGTGAAAAATGCATAAGTTTTGAATTAAAACAACACAAAGTATTCAATTGGGCTATAATTGTAAAATTACTGCAATTAAAATTAAATGAGACCCAATTGGCTAATTTGTGAAATGATTGAATCCTAATGAAAAAAATGATTAAAAATAGCATACCGAGCTGGGAACATTTTGAAACTATTTATAACATAATTTGTGAATAATTATTAAAATATAAAATATTAAATAAACATGAAAATAATTTAATAAAATATGGAAAAATAGGGAACAATACTCATTATTAAAAATAGTGATTTTGAAAGCTTATATGCAAGTTTGAAAATAATTTTAGGAAAAATTGGGTATCAACAACTTTCCCTCTTTACCCGGAAAGGATGAAAGAGTTGTCGGGTAAAGATATGATGGCCAATTTTGACCGAATGGAACTGCGTGAGAGAATTAGGCCGCACCCTGGCTTCTGAGCTGCCTACATATCCCTGGTTTTACAGGATTCAGGCCGTATGTAGTTCCGGAATCATCAGCGAAATATACCGGTGACGTTATACAAGAACGGACGCAAGGTGCGAGGTAAGGTAAAAATAGGAAGGTCTTACGGGGTCGTTTGGGGAACCTGAGCGGTCCGCTCCTGCCTGGCTGGCTGTCCGACCAGGTTACCTATAAATAAATGACAAGAGTATATTGTGCGTAATTTAGACATGATGAAAGTTCTCGTTGGACTATGAATTCAGTCATTGGACAATTGAGGATGCTGTCCTTAGACCATGATGTCCTGGGCCATGAATCGCTTGATGCGGGATTCACAGGCTATGAAATAATGTTCTCGGGCCATGATGATGGTGCCACCGAACCATGATGCCTTTGAATAATAATATGCAAGTTGATGAAATAGATCCTCGGGCCATGAAATGATGTTCTCGGGCCATGAAGATGGTGCCTTCGAACGATGACGCCTTTAGACAAGTTGGCGATATTTCAGCCCATGAAGAATATAGTAGTAATGATGCTAACAAGACAGAGTTTAGTCTTGCGAGTTGCAAAAGAAAAAGAGGGACAGAGCTTAGCCCGAAAGGAAGCGAAAGTAAGTAATGTCATGAAAGGTGGTTGCTCCGAAAAAAAGTAAATGAGAGGTAGCGTGGAACCTCGGAAGGCGGAATGGTAGCCTTATGCAATCTAGGAAATAAAACGCAGGGGGAGGTAGCGTGGAAACTTGGAAGGTAGAATGGTAGCCTAATGCAATGCATGAAATAAAATGCAGCGGGAGGTAGCGTAGAACCTCGTAGAACCTCGGAAGGCAGAATGGTAGCCTTATGCAATGCAAGAAATAAAATGCGGAGGGAGGTAGCGTAGAACCTCAGAAGGCAGAATGGTATCCTTATGCAATGCAAGAAATAAAATGCGGAGGGAGGTAGCGTAGAATCTCAGAAGGCAGAATGGTAGCCTTATGCAATGCAGGAAATAAAATGCAGCGGGAGACAGTGTTTAGTCTCGAAAGGAAGAATAGTAACCTTATGCAGTGCATGAAATAAAACGCAGCGGGAGACAGTGTTTAGTCTCGAAAGGCAGAATAGTAGCCTCATGCAGTGCAGAAAATAAAATGATAGTAAGGGTTCTTAGCTGATGATAAATTGTGGCGATACGATTGTGGTGAATAAGCGTTATTTGTGATGATAATAAACGTCGGCACGTGCAACGAGTTTGAGAGTGTGTCTTTGAGAAATATATGTCCTGCGGAGAAGATAATATATTTTAGGCTTTCGCCGTCTTTGTGCCTGCGTCCAAGCAAAAATTGTGAGTTTTGTAAAGGGGAAGGTTAGTTCGTATCCCCGCCGGATTGGCCTTGCGTGTTTGCTTGATATGATAACTTTGTTTGTATCACTGTGGTAGCGTTGCTAAACAAGTTGTTTCGAGAAATAAACATGCATAGTTTTATAAAGATATAACATATAATTTAAAGTAATTTTCCTTGGGCGAATCAACGACCACGACGCGGTTCAAGTCATTGCAATCTCTCTCACTATGGAATTTTGAGGGTCCTCCTCAAAATTCTTCCCCATTTCGATGGGTGAATGCTTCTGGCTATTGCTTGTGCGGTGATTGGCTGAACTTGATTCGAAATTTTGAGGTCCCTCCTGAATATTCTGCCCCAGTTTCCATTCGTGGGGGAAATGAAATTTTTATTAAAATGTGACCGAACCCATAGGGCTGCCTACGTATTCCCTCTTAAACGGGAATCAGGTCGGGCGTAGTTCAATTTACAATATTTGAGAGAAAAGCATAAAGAGTTACACATAGTAGCTCTTGACTACATCTGAGTTGAATGGCTTAGGCCAAATTTCTCCGTCCATTTCTGCAAGTATGAGTGCTCCTCCTGTCAGCACTCGGTGAACCATGTACGTGCCTTTCCAATTGGGAGAGAATTTCCCTTTGGCTTCGTCTTGATGAGGAAAGATTTTCTTTAACACCAGTTGCCCCGGTGTGAATCGTCTCGCTTTGACTTTCTTATTGAAGGCTCTGGTCATTCTGTTCTGATATAGATGACCATGACAAACTGCGTTCATTCGTTTTCCATTAATGAGGGCCAATTTCTCATAACGGCTTCTTACCCATTCTGCGCCGCTGAGCTCAGCTTCTTGTATGATTCTCAGAGATGGAATTTCGACTTTAGCAGGAATGACGGCCTATGTACCATAAACCAACATATAAGGAGTTTCCCCAGTTGATATGCAAACCGTGGTGCGGTATCCCAGCAAGGCGAACGACAGCTTCTCATGCCATTGCTTGTGCTTTTCTATCATCTTTCTCAATATCTTCTTGATGTTCTTGTTGGAAGCCTCAACGGCTCTGTTCATCTGTGGTCTGTATGCTGTGGAGTTCTTGTGTTTAGTCTTGGAAGTTCCACACATATCCTTCACCAAGTCACTGTTAATATTGGAACCATTATCGGTGATGATTGACTCTGGAACTCTAAACCGACAAACGATGCGTCCGCGGACAAAGTCGGCCACGACTTTCTTAGTAACTGCTTTGAAGAAAGCTGCTTCGACCCATTTAGTAAAATAATCAATGGCGACCAGAATAAGCCTGTGCCTATTGGAGGCGGCATGCTCGATTGGTCCAATAACATCCATGCCCCAAGCGGCGAACGGCCACGGTTAGCTCGTTGCATTGCGCTCACTCTGAGGCACCTTTATCATATCCCCATGTATCTGACATCGGTGACATTTTCAGACTTACTGGACGCAGTCCATTTCTGTGGTCATCCAAAAGTAACTGGCCCGAAGTATCTTCTTCGCTAGAACAAAGCCATTCATATGAGGGACGCAAGTACCAGCATGTATTTCCTCCAATAGTTTTGTTGCTTCTTTCGTTTCGACGCATCTTAATAAACCCAATTTGGGAGTCCTCCTATACAGGATTCCTCCGTTGTGAAAGAAATTGTTTGAAAACCTTCGAAGTGTGCGTTTCTGAGTAGTATTTGCAAGCTCTGGATACTCTCCTGCCAAGTATTCCCTGATATCGTGAAACCATGGTTTTCCATCTACTTCTTCTTCAACATGGGCACAGTAGGCCGGCTGATTGTGGATCCCTATCGGGGTGGGATCAATGAAGTTCTTGTCTGCGTGCTGGATCATGGATGACAGGGTTGTGAATGCATCGGTGAATTCATTTTGGATTCTGGGGACGTGTCGGAACTCTATCTTTGTGAACCTCTTTCTTAGCTCCTGTACATGATGTAGATATGGAAATATCTTGGACTTCTTGGTCGCCCATTCTCCTTGCACTTGGTGTATCAATAAGTCTGAGTCACCAATCACTAATAACTCCTTAACGTTCATGTCAATGGCCAGGTTGAGCCCCAAGATGCAGGCCTCATATTCGGCCATGTTGTTGGTGCAGGGGAACTTGAGTTTGGCGGATACCGGATAGTGCTGTCCAAATTCTGATATTAAGACTGCTCCAATACCTATGCCTTTGAAGTTTGCGGCCCCATCAAAGAACATCCTCCAGCCATCGTAAGATTCTACAATATCCTCTCCTGCGAATGACACCTCTTCATCGCGGAAGTACGTTTTCAATGGCTCGTATTCTCTATCCACAGGATTTTTAGCAAGATGATCTGCTAATGCCTGACCCTTGACCGCCTTCTGAGTCACGTAAATAATGTCAAACTCACTTAACAAGATTTTCCATTTGGCCATTTTGTCGGTAAGCATGGGCTTCTAAAAGTTCTCGACCTCCTTAACAATCTCTTCAGGTATATCATCTTCATCTGAATCAGAATCCGTTTTTTGCGTTGTCTCGTTGCATGTCACAGTCGTCGGTTCATCCAGATAAGTAATAGTAATGATGTGTAAATAAAGTAATGGCGAGAAAAACAGTAGCAAGTAAATATAAGATTTATAAAGAAACTGGAAATGATTTGATAAATTGAATAATCGTTTTGAACATGTGTCACGACCCAAAACCTATGGGTTGTGATGGCGCCGGACACCACTGTCAGGCAAGCCGACCCCTTAATCAGTTGGAACACTTTCCTGTTTAACATTTTAGAATCGAAGCCCCTTCTAGCATTTTCATTATTAAATAAATAAATTTCATAATTCAAATACAGCAAGAAATCAACTTAATACAAAAAGGAAATACCAAGACATCCCTAGAATCCGGTGACACAAGTCCATGAGCAATTTCTAAGAATTTATACAATTATACAACGCTTTTCCGAAAAACAAATTGGACAAAGGCAATAAATATAAAATGTAAGTACACCGAAGGGAGACTCCGACAGCTGTGGAACGCCTCTGGATGAATGCAGCCCCTATAAGTCCCTAAATCGATCACTATACTATAAAGGTACCTTTGCAACAAAATGCACAGAAAGTGTAGTCTGAGTACATATACATATATGTACCCAGTAAGTATCCCATCTAAACTCGAGGGAGTAGTGACTAGAGGTCAACTAGATACTCACTAAGGTCCAGCAATATAATATAAAAAGAGATATGGCTAAAGCAGTAGGCATGTGAAGCAGAAATCAACAAGTACATAAGCAAATAATGTAATCCAAGTAACAACTGAAAATGAACTGCAAGTGCCAAATCCTCCGTTTACACAATACCTGTCAATCCCACTATAAGTGACTCAGACTCAAGTGATAATACAATAACAGAACAAGACAAACGGCCGGAGTCATAAGGGTGGTCATAAGGACTGAGGTCATAAGCTACCCACGATCGTGAATCATACCTGCGACTCGTGTGCTGACTATATAATGATAAGCTCCCCACGATCGCGAATCTTACCTACGACTCGTGTGCTGACTCGATAATGATAAGCTGCCCACGATCGTGAATCGTTTGCGACTCGTGTGCTGACTCGATAATGATAAGCTCCCCACGATCGCGAATCTTACCTACGACTCGTGTGCTGACTCGATAATGATAAGCTGCCCACGATCGTGAATCGTTTGCGACTCGTGTGCTGACTCGATAATGATAAGCTCCCCACGATCGCGAATCTTACCTGCGACTCGTGTGCTGACTCGATAATGATAAGCTACCCACGATCGCGAATCTTACCTGCGACTCCTATGCTGATTCGATAATGATAAGCTCCCCACGATCGCAAATCTTACCTGCGACTCGTGTGCTGACTCAATAATGATAAGTGCATATTCATATATATAGGTTTATATGTGTACCGACTCAACAGTGAACCCAACAAGATCGTGCCAACACCACTGTAGCCAACTGGGATTGAAATCATAATATTTCACATTTCCATGTCATCTCAACAACAATCACAACTTACAATACATACAAGGTACAAATAAGGCACATAGAGGCATATTCGTGAGTCCTAAATCTACCCGACATAGCAATATAGTCGCCACGTACGAACTCTCGTCACTTGGTACGTACGCGGCCCCCACAACATGTATACATAACAAATAAGGAACCTATGGGGACATTTCCCCCTTACGAGGTTGGAAAGGAGACTCACCTGGCTCTGAAGTTCCATAACCGTCTTCTAAGCCCTTCCGACGACTCCAATGGATACGCAATGCCCCCAAACTAACCAAACAACGACAAACCAATGAAAATAAACTCTAATATTACTAAGAATTCAGAATATATAATTTCCCAGCTCCGCTCAAGGAATTGACCAAATGCCCTCGGGCCCACATGTCCGGATTCCGAAATTTCTCGAAGATAAATTATACCCATAACTTTACTAACTCAAATATACAATTTGTTACCATTTTCATGCTCAAATTCATGGCTAAAATCAAATTTTATCAATTCTAGGTTTCCTTGCAATTTTCCCACATGTTTCCCAATTTCTCATATCAAATCTATGTAATAAATCTTGTATTTAACTTGGAAATAAGTAGAAACAACATACCTTTGATGTTTGATGAAACCCCCCTTAAAATGCTCTCCAAAATCATCCAAGCCAAATGAAAGAAATGAAAGGAATGGCCAAAATTCGTGTTTAAAGAATCTGTCCCTGCTTCATCGAGTTGTACCTTGCACTTGTGCTGCACAGGTTGTACATCCTATTAAAATTTCCTTGTTGAACACCTTCTGTTAAAACACCCATAACTTCTTGTAGAAATATCCAAATAACAAACGGTTTGAAGATTTAGAAACTAGGCTAGAAGATCTTTAATTTGATAGATTGTACACCATATAACTCTTTATATATTCCTAGATATGAGCTTCTAAAGTCGGCTCCACGCACTAGAAAATTTTGGCGAAACTGCCCCACCAGCCATCTTCAATCGGTCATAATGTTTTGCACAAAACTCCAAATGACAAATGGTTTAATGTTATGAAAACTAGACTACAAGATCTAAAACTTTTATGTTTGAAAATATTTGGATTACTTATAGATTATTATATATATGCTTCCAAAGTTAGCTCCTCGACGCACAATTGCTGTCCAAAAAAATGCATCAGAAATTTTCTGCAATTTTTTTCTTTCTTTTGTCCGAAATTCATTCCGTTAAGCTTCCGAAATCCACCCGAGGCCCTCGGGACCGTAACCAGTTATACCAACATGTCCCAAAACATAATAAGAACTTTCTCGAGGCCTCAAATCACATCAAACAACGCCGAAATCTAGGATCGCACTAAAATTCAAACTTTATGAACTTTGAAATTTCAAACTTCTACATCCGATGACAAAACATATCAAATCACGTCTGATTGACCCCAAATTTTGCACACAAGTCATATTCGACATTACGGACCTGCTCCAACTTTTGGAATTAGAATCCGACCCCGATAACAAAAAGTCAAACTCTCGGTCTAACTTCTAAAAACCCTTCAAATTTCTATCTTTAGCCAAATGACTTCAAAATGACCTCCGGACATCCGAATTCACTTCCGATCGCGCTCCCAACTCCAGAATCACCATACGGAGCTATTCCCAGACTCGGAATCCCAAACGGACATCAATATCATTGAAATGCGCTTCAAGCCAAACTTAGGAAATTTCTTCAAAAATGCTGACTTCCACAATATACACTGAAACGCTCTCTAGTTATCCAAATCCCGATCCGGACATACGCCCAAGTCTGAAATCACCATATGAACCTGCTGGAACCTTCGGATCCTGATTCCGAGGTTGTTTACTCAAAATTTCAGTATTACTCAATTTCTTCAACTTAAGGCTTCTGAAATGAGAATTTTCCTTTCAATTTAACTC
>ML266669.1:0-15377 GCA_005239495.1 Nicotiana undulata
ACCTGCATTATAATTACTGTTATTGCCTTGTCATAGGTTGGTTATACTGTTTACGATGTGTTAAAGTTGCTTGGCTCGAGTTCAGAATGGTTGTAGTGAGAGTTTAGTCATTTAGTCTTTAAAAATAGCTTTAAAGTGGGAAAAGTCAACTGAGAGTTGACTTATTGGTAAACAACCTCGGAATGCGGATTTTATGGCTCGGATAGCTTCGTTAGGTGATTTGGGACTTAGGAGTGTGTTCGGAATATTTTTGTGATGTCCATTGTAGAATTAGGCTTGAATTGGCGAAAGTTAGTTTTTGGTGATTTCCGGTCGGTAGTGTAAAATAGGCTATCGAGGTCGGAATAGAATTCCAAAAGTTGGAACAGGTTCGTAATGTCATTTTGGATATGTGTGCAAAATTTCAGATCATTCGGAGGTGTTTTGGATAGTTTCGGCATCGTTAGTGGAATTTAGGAATTTCAAAGTTCATAGGCTTGAATTTGATGTGATTTTGGTGTTTTGATGTTATTTTGGGTGTTCCGAGAGTGCGACTAAGTTTGAATGATCATTTAGGATGTGTTGGTATATTTGGTTGGGGTCCCGAGGGGCTCGGGATGGATTTCGGATGATTAACGGGAGGTTTGGAGTTGGAAATTTGCAGCCAACAATTGCTGATGTTTTTCTACTGTGATTTCCGCACATGCGAGTGGGGAACCGCAGGTGCGGCTCGCAGAAGCGGACAGGATCTCCGCAGGTGCGTACCTTGGTTGACTTAGAGGAAGTCACAGGTGCGGAATGGAGGCGCATGTGCGGTTTTGGTCCGGTTAATGAAATTCCGCATGTGCGGTGGATTTGACCGCAGGAGCGGACCGCATGTGCGAGATTATGACCACATGTGCGAAAAGCCTGGGCAGAAAAGTATAAAAAGGAGACTTCGCGATTTTTAACCCTCTTTTCACCATTGTTGTGCGGGTTCCGAGCTTTTTGAGGGATTTTGAAGAGGGAAACGTTTGTGCATCATTGACGTAAGCTTTTTGGACTTGTTAACTCGATTATATGTGATTAAGGACTAAATTAACAGTGTTTAATTGGGGAAAATCAGTAGAATAAAGGTAAGTTAGGGCTTGAGATTATGAGACCTTTTAGGGATGATTTGAGGGGTCAAACGGACTCCGATTTCAGAGTTCTTTATATGTACGGATGATACGCTCAAATTATACCTTAAAATAGTGTAAGCGATCGTTGTCAAATATAATAACCCAACAAGGTTGGGGTCGAATCCCACAGAGAACAATATGAGAGCGATTAGGAATGCTAGAGAACTATCACTTATAGCGCAATGCCAAACAAATAAGATTTTGGGTTCTGTTAAGTGTTTATAACTAAAATGCAAAAAAATATAAACTAATCTAAAAAGCAAGTAAAATGATTAATGGCGACAAGAATGAATGCATCAGGTATTACACTCAAGTAACGATCCAATGTATTTCACGATTTTACAAATATGAGCGGGTTAATGTTAATTAGCCACGGATAATAATTCTTAATTAGCTTTTCCCAAAGACTAACAAGACTTCCTAATTGAATTATCCCTAACCCAATTAGGAGATTAAGCACTTCCGAGTTTGGCTACAAGTAGTTCAATCCTATCCCTAGGTAGAATCTATAAAATGAGGGTTAAGGCCTCAAGTTCTTGTTAATTAATCTTTCCCAACCCCAAATTATCTTTTCCAAAATCAATTCGGAGTTAATGGGCGAGTCCTATGGTTAGCTAATCCCTTTGGAAACATTAAAGAACAAGAATAATTAAAGTAACAAATACTCACTTCATAAATATAATAAAATCATTTAATACATAAGCAAAACAAGGTATTTAATCCACACTTTAAATATGAATATTCCCATAATCAAGATTCAAGTGTTGGAAATAATACTACACACTTAGATATTCAATACAAAACAAGAAAGTGAAGAAATAAACATAAATGGGTAAGAAATTCTTAACCACAATGGTGAAATCTTCAAGACCCAAGTGTGTGTGCAAACCCTAGCTTCAAGACTTGTTCTTCTCTCTCAAAAATGTATTTACAAAGCCAAAAGATATGCCAAGCTGTGCCAAGATACCAAAAATTGTCTGCTAGGTCGAGTATATGAGAGTGGGGATGGAAAATTGTGATTTTAGAATTCTGTCCAGACTTGATGCCCGTTGACCGCACCTGCGGAAGAATCTTCGCAGGTGCGGTTCCGCAAGAGCGGATATATACTCGCAGGTGCGAGTTTTGAAGTCCTGGTCAATTTTCCGGAGCGGACAAATGGTCGCACCTGCGGTTCCGCAGGTGCGTGAAAAGCTCCGCAGGTGCGAGGTCTGTGTAGCTGGGCCAATCTTCGCAGGTGCGATCACTTCTTCGCAGGTGCGAGGTCGCACCTGCGACCTACAATTCGCAAGTGCGGAATTCATTCAATGGGATCCAGAGAGACCATGTCTTCATCCATAGGATCCCAAGTACCCGGATCAATCAAAAGTTCAATTCTATCTGAACTACTCATTTTCAAATGATATCCACATTGTTCACAAATATTCATTTTTGATTTCAAAAATTTCTTATAATTTAATCCATAACAATTTTCGCATTGAACCCACAAATGCCTGTATTTTTGAGTTACCTCGAGATCATTNTGAACCATTCTGTGCACTTTTCACCACTTTTTGTTCAACTTTCATTCCAATTCAACACCAACCACTTCACGGCATCATTTTCCTGAAAATTGAGCAATTACACACTAATAACAACCTCAAGTTATCATTGAACAATACAAAATCTAATGAAAAGAGGCCAAAATGAGTGGTAAAATCACCACTCATCAACACCCCCAACTTAGAGCTTTTGCTTGTCCTCAAGCAAATCAAAACTAATAACTCAATGAGGTTCTACTATTTTGAACACAAGTTGCATTGCTCGTATTCACAATTCATATTTTCCAATTAAGCATTATACTTCTGGATTTGGTTGGTACTAATAATTAGGCTCAAGTATGCATCTTACTTGAATAACTCCCTCATGCACAAACAATTTCAAGAAGTGCACGGGAGGTTCAAAAACAATAAAGTGACAAGAAAAAGCCTCAAGAAATGACTCAACAACACTAGTCTACTACACATGCTCAACTCGTATATATATATTTTTTGATTATATTAATTTCACCATTCAATACTAATTCATGTGCCCTCACAAGAAAGAAAAAAAGTCCCAACTCACAATATTTACAATGACAACAACAAGGGACATATTTACGAAGCCACTCACACTCACAAAGACTTTCAAGTGATACAACCAATCATACCATAGGCTTGCCCTTATTTTAATTCATAGCATATTCAAGAACATTCGGTTGGAGATCCCATAAGGGCTTTTTAAGCTTGTAATGTAGGTTTAGGGAAAGGTAGGATACACATTTGGGAAAATCGCTAAACCCTCCTTGAACACTACTCACATTTTCCTTTCTTGATGCACTTTGTTTCTATTCAAACCACATGGCCTCATTTGCATCTAGTTACCAACATAGAACCACTTTAAATACCTCAATTAGTCTCTTCAAAGCTCCCATATTTATTTACATATATACACTTCCTTTTTTTTTTCTTTTCTATTTTTTTGTTTCTTTTTCTTTTGGGGCTTGAATAATTTCAAAAGACTCATTTGAGGTATATATTTTGCACTCAATGTACAACCTTACCAAATTTCCACTTTGACACTACACCCCCAACTCAGGCTTTTTGCCTCATTCTCAATATTCAAGGAGGGACGGGTTCAAAAGAGAAATTATTTTGCAAAAAGGGAAAGGTTTGTAATGAGGTGACCAAAGAAGTAGTTCAAGGCTCAAATGGGGTAACTAGTGATAATATTTATACAATGGTGGCTTAAAAGGCTAACGGGGTTTTCGAATAACACAAAGAATGCCTAAGGTCATTTCTCCAACCAAACATAATTATCATTAGCATTGAAAGACCAACCGGGCAAGTTCTAGATGATGGACGCAAGCACAAGAATTATTTATACAAACACTAACACACATGGCACATGAATTAATCAAGATGGATCAATTTTTTCCTTTTTTTTATGGGAGTTTAGAGCAATATTTTCGAACTAGTGTGTAAAGAGTCACTAAAAGAGCCAAGAATTTATCACAAAAATTATCCTTTCCCATGCAACTTACTTGTTTTCATTCAAAATCTAATTTCGGGGGGGTATTCTTAGATCACATTTCACATACAAGAGACTAATTTCTTTAGTACCAAATAATCCAAAAGTCTCTTCCTAGCAACACAAGACTAATTCCCTTAAGAAAGTTGTCACGCCATCTATCATAGGGACCAGTCACCTGGTTCACTTCAAAAAAAATGTTCCTTGGGAAAGAACCGTAGCATGAAGAAAACCCAAGGAAGTTATTANAAAATAAAACCAACTACTAAAGAAACTAAACCAATCACACCAAGCTTAGCCAAAAATTAGATATACACAACACAAAGCCCGGCAAGGACACATAATATCCATAAATAACAAAGAAGCCCGACAAGGGCACATAACAATGTCAATGTCATAAACAAATGTCATCAACTAAGTCATAGATAGATAAAATGTACAAAAGTCACCCCCAACTAGAAATATTGCAGTGTCCTCACTGCACAATATCAAAATAAATGGCAAAGTTTGAGGGTCTCCCTGAGGTCTGCATCAGACTAACAGACTGCGGGAGAAGAGTCCAATCCCGAGGAGAGTTCATGTGTGAAATTTCTTTGTTGAATGGAGGTGAGTTCAAGGGCTTCTTTGATCGGGAAAAGTGGCTGGTCAGTGCGGCTGCGAGCCCTCGTCATCATCCTCCTCCTCCTCATCATCAGCATCATCACCACCATCAGCAGCATCAGACATGAACGAGTACTCCTCTCTATCGGCAGCATCTGCAACTAGCAGCGGCTTGCTCGGCTGCCCCCACCTAAAGATTGCTTTTACCCCCTCCACACTTTGACTAGGAGCTTCCCTTTCTTCTTGTTCTTTTCCTTTTTTTTATAAAAAGAATCCTGCAAATCAACATGTGCCTTGGCAAGGCTAGTGTAGGAAGACTTCATCTGCTTTAGAGAAGCAACCATCTCCTCCTGAGTGTCAAAGTACTTCTTCATCTCAGCCCTGGAGTAATAGTCAGGTGGGGGTTGTGGCTGTGAAGTGGGGGGTCCGGCGGGGAGCTTGGACACAAGATCCCTAATAAAAGCAAGTTGGGAGTTCATCTCCCCAAAAGGACCCGCTGATGAACTAGGCTGGGAAGTGGATCCAACCTCGGCAGTAGTGGTGGTCATCTTTCTTTTCTTGCTTTTTACTGCTCCACCCTCTCCCTTGACCCTCAATGGCTGGAAGGGTTTGTCGGCAGTCACCCACTGATCATCTGGGCGTTCCTCAACCTCTGCCCGCCGGCATAACTCAGTGATCAAGGATGGAAATAGTAGCCCAGGCCCATTGTCAATCACAAATTGCCGCATCTCCTTTATAATATAGTGGCCCGGGTTCACTGGAATACCGTCGATCAGGAAGGCAATAATAAGAGCCCTGGTGTAAGATACATTTGTGACATTCCCACTGGGGGATACTCTGCTGCTCAATATGTATAACCATATTTTGGCTTCGGCTGTGAAGTCAGTTGACTTCAAGCCTTTACTCTTGGTAGCCCATTTTGGTCCTACACTTTCAGGGTACAATTTGGATGCAAGCCATGTTGCGTTCTTACAATTATCCCTCTCTACTACTGGCTCCATCAGGTGGTTTGGAATTCCGAGGACTACATTTATCTCTTCCTCCCCGAATCTCACTTGCTTTCCTCTGATGATGAGGTAAGGATCTTGAAAGGTTGCACACCTGAGATTGGCATAGAACTCATGAACCCATGTCTCATTAGCATTGCACGAAGTGGGAATGAAGCATGTCCACCCGGAAGATACCAGTCGTTCATAGAATTCCGACAGTTTCTCGTTCACTTTGTCATCAGCAATTCCTCGCTCAATTACCAATTTCTTGGTCAGGAGGTGTTCAAAGTACCGGCGTTGACAGGCAGCCGACATGAACCGGTAATCATCATACTGTTCTCCAGCTTCCTCCTCAATTTCAGAATTAATTGGGACATTTTGGCTTGGGTTCGGGTCCATCTTTGAATCAAAGTACCTATAAAAATTTGAAACGAAGTTAGTTAAGAAGTGGAATATCGTTAAGCATCTTAAAACACTGCAAATAGGCCAAAGAACCAAGTCGAACGGGCCCGAGAGGGCCCTGTTGCAAACTTTCTGTATTGGGGCAAGGCTGGGCAGTTTCCGCACCTGCGGAACTTTGACCGCAGGTGTGGTCTCGCCCCTGTGGAAAAACTGGTCGCACCTGCGGACTTTCTCGCACCTGCGGTGCTGGACTCGCAGGTGCGAAGTCGCACCTGCAAAAAAAGGACCGCACCTACGATTTTTCGTCCAAAGCTCACTGCCCAGATGTTTTTGTGACATTTTTGACTTGGGCTTTGCTTTTGGCCACTAATCTGTACTCAAGACTTCCAGAATAGTGTACCAAAATTTGTTCTAACTTCATTAACACTACCATCAAGGTACAAGGCATTCAATTTTCACTTATACAATATCCCGAACACTTTGCGAGCGTATGACATTTACTCCCTCCTCACATGAATTTGACGCTCAAAACAACCCCACAAATGGTTGCTTCACTTGAAGCAAGCACTCACTGACTACTCTCAACCAATCCTCTCCCTAATTTTATCCTAAAGCAGTAAAAAAACAAAAGAGCAAAAATAAAAATGAAGAAAAGAAAGAATGTTCGTGGCCATTGAAGGCCTGACAAAGTAGACAAATTCAAAGCAAAAATAGAGAGGCAAAAGGAGTGAGTAATTGAAGTTACCTGGGATTGTGAATGACAGTGAGGGGGAGATGTGGGTGTGAGGAATTGTGAAGAAAGTTTCCTTGCTTTGAAATTTGATACGCTCAAATTACACCTTAAAATAGTGTAAGTTATCGTTGTCAAATATAATAACCCAACAAGGTTGGGGTCGAATCCCACAGAGAACAATATGATGGCGATTAGGAATGCTAGAGAATTATCACCTATCGCGCAATGCCAAACGAATAAGATTCTGGGTTTTGTAAAGTGTTTATAACTAAAATGCAAAAAAATATAAACTAATCTAAAAGGCAAGTAAAATGATCAATGGCGACAAGAATGAATGCATCGGGTATTACACTCAAGTAACGATCCAATGTATTTCACGATTTTACAAATATGAGTGAGTTAATGTTAATTAGCCACAGATAATAATTCTTAATCAGATTTTCCCAAAGACTAACAAGACTTCCTAATTGAATTATTCCTAACCCAATTAAGAGACTAAGCACTTACGGAGTTGGCTACAAGTAGTTCAATCCTATCCCTAGGTAGAATCTATAAAATGAGGGTTAAGGCCTCAAGTTCTTGTTAATTAATCTTTCCCAACCCCAAATTATCTTTTTCAAATTCAATTCGTAGTTAATGGGCGAGTCCTAGGGTTAGCTAATCCCTTTGGAAACATTAAAGAATAATTAAAGTAACAAATACTCACTTCATAAATATAATAAAATCATTCAATACATAAGTACAACAAGGTATTTAATCCCCACTTTAAATATGAATATTCCCATAATCAAGATTCAAGTGTTGGAAATAATACTACACACTTAGATATTCAATACAAAATAAGGAAGTGAAGAAATAAACATAAATGGGTAAAAAATTCTTAACCACAATGGTGAAATCTTCAATACCTAAGTGTGTGTGCAAACCCTAGCTTCAAGACTTGTTCTTCTCTCTTAAAAATATATTTACAAAGCCAAAAGATATGCCAAGATGTGCCAAGATACCAAAAAATGTCTGATAGGTCGAGTATATGAGAGTGGGGATGGGAAATTGTAATTTTACAATTATGTCCAGACCTGATGCCCGTTGACCGCACCTGCGGAAGAATCTTCGCAGGTGCGGTTCTGCAAGAGCGGATATATACTCGCAGGTGCGAGTTTTGAAGTCCTGGTCAATTTTCCGCAGGAGCGGACAAATGGTCGCATCTGCGGTTCCGCAGGTGCGTGAAAAGCTTCGCAGGTGCGAGGTCTGTGTAGCTGGGCCAATCTTCGCAGGTGCGATCACTTCTTCGCAGGTGCGAGCTCGCACATGCAACCTACAATCCGCAGGTGCGGAATCACTGAAGCATTCTGTGCACCTTTCACCACTTTTTGTTCAACTTTCATTCCAATTCAACACTAACCAATTTCGGTATCATTTCCCTGAAAATTGAGCAATTACACACTAATAACAACCTCAAGTAATCATTGAACAATACAAAATCTAATGAAAAGAGGCCAAAATGAGTGGTAAAATCACCACTCATCAACGGACTCGTGAGATGATGGAGATCGTTTTGGTATGAAGTTTGTCGAGTTCCGAGACGCGGCCCGGGGGTCGGGTTTTGGCTAATTTTGGGTTTTGTGCTAAAATTAATATTTTTCTATTGGAATTCATTCCCTTAGCATAATTTTATGAGAAACATCCGATCTTTATAGATTTGGAGCACTCGGAAGTTGATTCGAGAGGCAAGCGGGTTGCAGAATAGCTTTTCGGGCTAGTTTGAGGTAAGTAATGTCTTTAAATCCTGTCCTGAGGGTATGAAACCTCGAACTTTACATCCTTTCACGGATTTGGAGAGACGCACACACTGGATGACGAGTGTGGGGCATGCACGAATTGGAAATTTGAAAAAATGTTCCTTTTAGGCAACTATTTAGTTGCGAAACTGCTTTCGAAGCCTATTCTCTATAGTATTACTAAGATTTGATATAATTGGGTTGTAATCCATGTTTGGGGCCTAGTTCCGATCTGTTTTAACCCTTTGGGGACTATTTTACTGATATTCCTCACTTTGAAACTATGATTTTACACTCAGTCTTTCTTATGAAATTGTTGACACTCCTATTTGATGATATTACTATTTCTTGAAATAAAATTCTATCTTGGGTCGAGAACCCCGTTTATTTATGGCCTGAGTGGCATATTGTGAGTGTCTGACTGAGTGAGGCTGAGGGCCAATGTTGTGAGGATGTTATGATATGAGAGAGGCTGAGTGCGTGAGAGTGATTGATGCCATGATTTTTCTTGTTTATAGCGCTTGGGATGTAGGAGCCCCTCCGGAGTCTGTACACACCCCTAGTGAGTGCAGGTACCTACTGAGTGCCGAGTGATGAGTGATTAGGAGGTATGAGTGACAGTGAGGTTTCCCGAGGGGCTGATGCTGAGTGACTGTGAGGTGTTGAGTGACTAATACTGAGTGATGGTGAGGTGCTGAGGGAATATTTACGAGTGATGACTATGGCCCGAGGTGCAGTTCTATGATGACATTTTACTAAGTTTATTACTATGATTCACTTTATTTTTCAAACTGATATTACCGAGAGGTTTACTGAGAAATATTGGAAAATATACTTGTTTCAAAGGATTTTATGGAAACTGGTTTTCAAAATTATGTATACTGTATTGAGACTTGATGTTTTACCGTTTTGTGGATTGGTGTATGTGTGCTGTGTGCTTCTTATTCTTCAGACTGTGATTTAGTTTCATTACTACTGAGTTGGCGTACTCATCATTACTCCTGCACCCCTGTGTGCAGATCTAGGTACTGGTTCGGAGCAGTAGTCGTCCGAGTTTGTTGTCATCAGCTTTTGGGATTTCTAGGTAGCTGTCCAACATCCGCAACTTCTCCATTCCCCTTCCTTTATTAGTATCAGTATTTTATTCCTAAACATTGTTTATGACATTAGTAGAGTTATATTTTATTCTTAGATGCTCGTGATCAGTTGACTTCAGTCTTGGGGGATTAGTTTAGACTGTTGAATTATATTATTGATGCTTAAAGACTTAAACAAATTATTTTATACTTTTTTTGGTGGTTATTATTGATTTTTGAGAAATTATATTAAAACAAATGTGTAGTTATGTCATGGTTGGCTAGCCTAGTTCCACTATAGGCGCCATCACGACCTGTTAGGATTTGGGGTCGTGACAAATTGGTATCAGAGCTCTAGGTTACATAGGACTCAACTGCCATTGTATGGAGTACAATGTGAGATTTTCACTGACCATCGTAGCTTGCAGTATCTGCTGAGGCAGAAGGACTTGAATTTGCGTGAGAGGAGATGGTTAGAGCTTCTCAAGGATTATGACCTCACTATTTTGTATCATACGAGAAAGGCCAACCTAGTGGCCGATGCTTTGAGTCGCAGGGCCAAGAGTTTGGGGAGTCTAGCTTACCTTTCAGCAGCAGAGTGACCTTTAACACTTGATGTTCAGGCTTTAGCGGGTCAGTTGGTGAGATTGGATTTGTCAGACCCTCCGCGGGTAGAGTAGCTAGCATGGATTCCCGGTCTTCTCTTTATGATCAGATTAGAGCTCGGCAGTATGATGACCCACATTTGTTAGTACTTCAGGATAGGGTCCGTCGAGGTTATGCCAGGGATGTGACTATTGGTGATGACGGTGTTATGAGGATGCATGGCCGTATTTGTGTGCCCAATGTGGATGGGCTTCGAGAGTTGATATTAGGAGAGGCTCACATATGCGGTATTCCATCCATCCGGGTGCCGCGAAGATGTATCAGGACTTGAGATAGCAGTATTTGTGGAGGCGGATGAAGAGAGATATTGTTGAGTATGTAGCACGTTGTCTCAACTGCCAGCAGGTCAAGTATGAGCACCAGAGACCGGGTGGATTACTTCAGAGGTTAGATATTCCGGAGTGGAAGTGGGAGCGGATCACTATGGACTTTGTAGTTGGGCTTCCACGGACTTCGAAGAGTTTTGATGCTATTTGGGTCATTGTGGATATATTGACCAAGTCCGCGCACTTCATTCCTGTTGGTACTACTTATACTTCAGAGCGGTTAGCTGGTATTTACATTAGGGAGATTGTCCGATTGCATGGAGTTCTGGTTTCTATCATTTCTGACATAGGTACTTAGTTCACATCTCAGTTTTGGAGGGCCGTGCAGAGAGGTATGGGTACTCAGGTAGAGTTGAGCACAACATTTCATCCTCGAACCGACGGCCAGTCGGAGCGTACTATTCAGATCTTAGAGGACATGTTACGTGCCTGTGTGATTGATTTTGGTGGTTCATGGGATCAATTTCTGCCACTAGCGGAGTTTGCATATAATAATAGCTACCAGTCCAGTATTCAGATAGTCCCGTATGAGTTTTTATATGGTAGGAGGTGTAGATCTCCGGTTGGTTGGTTTGATCCCGGTGAGGCTAGGTTATTGGGCACATATTTGATTCAGGATGCGTTAGAGAAGGTGAAGTTGATTTAGAAGCGACTTCGCACGGTGCAGTCTAGGCAGAAGAGTTATGCGGGCCGGAAGGTCCGGGATGTGTCTTTTATGGAAGGTGATAAGGTACTGCTGAAGGTATCACCCATGAAGGGTGTTATGAGGTTCTAAAAGAGGGGAAAGCTGAGTCCCCGAATTATTGGTCCTTTTGAGGTGCTTCAGAAGATTGGAGAGTTGGCTTATAGACTTGTCTTGCCACCCAGCTTATCAAGTGTTCATCCGGTATTTCATATGTCGGTGCTCCGGAAGTATGTTGGTGACCCGTCTCATGTGTTAGACTTCAGCACTGTTCAACTCGAGGGTGATATGTCATATGAGGTAGAGCCAGTAGCAATTTCGGATCGTCAAGTCAGAAAATTGAGGTCCAAGAATATAACTTCAGTGAAGGTACAATGGAGAGGTCAGCCAGTGGAGGAGGCTACTTGGGAGAACGAGCGGGAGATGCAGAGCAGATATCTTCACTTGTTTGAGACTCCAAGTTTGTTTCTAGACCCGTTCGAGGACGAACGTTTGTTTAAGAGGGGGCCAATGTAACGACCCGGTCGGTCGTTACGTAGAACCTGCATTATAATTACTGTTATTGCCTTGTCATAGGTTGTTTATACTGTTTATGATGTGTTAGAGTTGGTTGGCTCAAGTTCAGAATGGTTGTAGTGAGAGTTTAGTCATTTAGTCTTTAAAAATAGCCCTAAAGTGAGAAAAGTCAACTGAGAGTTGACTTATTTGTAAACGACCTCGGAATGCAGATTTTATTGGTCAGATAGCTTCGTTAGGTGATTTGGGACTTAGGAGTGTGTTCAAAATATTTTTGTGATGTCCGGTGTAGAATTAGGCTTGAATTGGCGAAAGTTAGTTTTTGGTGATTTTCGGTCGGCAATGGAAAATAGGCTATCGGGGTCAGAATGGAATTCCGAAAGTTGGAACAGGTTCGTAATGTCATTTTGGATATGTGTGCAAAATTTTAGATCATTCGGAGGTGTTTTGGATAGTTTCGGCATCGTTAGTGGAATATAGGAATTTCAAAGTTCATAGACTTGAATTAGATGTAATTTTGGTGTTTTGGTGTTATTTTGGGTGTTCCGAGAGTGCGACTAAGTTTGAATGATCATTTAGTATGTGTTGGTATATTTGGTTGGTGTCCCGAGGGGCTCGGGATGGATTTCGGATGATTAACAGGAAGTTCAGAGTTGGAAATTTGCAGCAAACAACTGCTGATGTTTTTCTACTATGATTTTTGCACCTGCGAGTGAGGTGCAGGTGCGGCTCGCAGAAGCGGACAGGATCTCCGCAGGTGCGGATCTTGGTTGACTCAGAGGAAGTCACAGGTGCAGGAAAGGAGGCGCAGGTGCGGTTTTGGTCCGGTGAATGAAATTCCGCAGGTGCGAGATTATGACCGCATGTGCGAAACGCCTAGGCAGAAAAGTATAAAAAGGAGACTTCGCGATTTTTAACCCTCTTTTCACCATTGTTGTGCGGGTTCCGAGCTTTTTAAGGGTTTTTGAAGCGGGAAACGTTTGTGCATCATTGAGGTAAGCTTTTTGGACTTATTAACTTGATTATATGTGATTAAGGACTAAATTAACAGTGTTTAATTGGGGAAAATCAATAGAAAAATGTGAAGTTAGGGCTTGAGATTATGAGACCTTTTAGGGATGATTTGAGGGGTCAAACGAACTCCGATTTTAGAGTTCTTTATATGTACGAACTCGTGAGATGATGAAGATCGTTTTGGTATAACGTATGTCGATTTCTGAGACGCAGGCCCGGGGGTCCGGTTTTGGCTAATTTTGAGTTTGGTGCTAAAATTAATATTTTTCAATTGGAATTCATTCCCTTAGCATAATTTGATAAAAAAAATCTGATCTTTATAGATTTGGAGCACTCGAAAGTTGATTCGAGAGGCAAACGGGTTGCAGAGTAGCTTTTCGGTCTTGTTTGAGGCAAGTAATGTCTTTAAATCCTGTCTTCACGGTATGAAACCCCGGACTTTACATCCTTTCACGGATCTGGGGAGACGCACACACTGGATGACGAGTGTGGGCGGTGCACGAATTGGAAATTTGGAAAAATGTTCCTTTTTAGGAAACTATTGAGTTGCGAAACAGCTTTCAAATCCTATTCTCTATAGTATTACTACGATTTGATATAATTGGGTTGTAAGCCATGTTTGGGGCCTAGTGACGATATGTTTTAACCCCTTGGGGGCTATTTTACTGATATTTCTCACTTTGAAACTATGATTTTACACTCAGTCTTTCTTATGAAATTGTTGGCACTCATATTTGATGATATTACTATTTCTTGAAATGAAATACTATCTTGGGTCGAGAACCCCATGTATTTATGGCATGAGTGGCATGTTGTGAGTGTCTGACTGAGTGAGGCCGAGGGCCAATGTTGTGAGGATGTTATGATATAAGAGAGGCCGAGTGCGTGAGAGTGATTGATGCCATGATTTGGCTTGTTTATAGCGCTTGGGCTGTAGGAGCCCCTCCGGAGTCTGTACACACCCCTAGTGAGCGCAGGTACCTACTGAGTGCGAGTGTCGAGTGCCGAGTGATGAGTGATTGGGATGTATGAGTGACAATGAGGTTGCCGGAGGGGCTGATGCTGAGTGACTGTGAGGTGCTGAGTGACTGATACTGAGTGATGGTGAGGTGCTTAGGGAATATTTACGAGTGATGACTATGGCTCGAGGGGCAGTTCTATGATGATATTTTACTGAGTTTTTGACTATGAATCACCTCATTTTTCAAACTGATATTACTGAGAGTTTTATTGAGAAATATTGGAAAATATACTTGTTTCAAAGGATTTTATGGAAACTGGTTTTCGAAATTATGTATACTGTATTGAGACTTGATGTTTTACCGTTTTGTGGATTGGTGTATCTGTGTTGTATGCTTCTTATTCTTCAGACTGTGATTTATTTTCATTACTACTGAGTTGGCGTACTCATCATTACTCCCTGCACTCCTGTGTGCAGAGCTAGGTACTGGTTCGGAGCAGTAGTTGTCCGAGTTCGTTGTCATCAGCTTTTGGGATTTCGAGGTAGTTGTCCAGCGTCCGTAACTTCTCCATTCCCCTTCCTTTATTAGTACCAGTATTTTATTCCTAGACATTGTTTATGACATTAGTAGAGTTATATTTTATTGTTAGATGCTCGTGATCAGTTGACTCCAGTCTTGGGGGATTAGTTTAGACTGTTGAATTATATTATTGATACTTAAAGACTTAAAGAAATTATTTTATACTTTGTTTGCTGGTTATTATTGATTTTTGAGAAATTATATTAAAACAAATGTGTAGTTATGTGATGGTTGGCTAGCCTAGTTCCACGATAGGCGCCGTCACGACCTGTTAGGATTTGGGGTCGTGACAAATAGTTTGCTATAGGAGGTAAAATTTCTATTAATATATGACATTTGTTTTCCATACTAAGTTTTAGTAATAATTAAATAAATCTATATATTCTTTAATTTATGATTGTTAACATTAAATATAACTTAATTTGATGGAACACTAATACGAAAAAACTCTTTCACTCTATACATAGATAGAAAGAGAGCTCAAAGAGTCCTATAGTGCAATGAATATTATGTATACTTGCATAAGTTAAGGCTGGTATGTGGGTCGGTTAGGCCCGGACCCGCGAGCCCATATGGGTAGTGGGCCTAAACGGGCCTAACCGTTTAAGCCCGAGACCAGTTAGGTGTGGACTCATAAATGGGCTGGTCCTCATCAAAAAGCCCGCGAGATCGAGACCGTTGGGCTCGGGACCGACTTCTAAGTGGGCCGGTTCAACCGGGCCTAAACGGGCCCAACGACTATATTTTTTTTAAAAATTATTCCAAATTTTTTTAACCGTAAGAAACTTTAAAATATAGTCGTTGGCCTGCATAAATAGCCATTTGGCATTTCTAAAATAGCCATTTTACCCCTTCCCCCCCCCCCCCCCC